>CM070103.1:2242500-2257500 GCA_036178185.1 Liparis tanakae
TCTGAATACTTCTCAACGGCGAGATTAACGACATGCGGCGAGCGCCGGGAACGCGGAGCAGCTGATTCCATCTGGAGGATGAACAACAGGAATGAGCCGCTATCCCGATCAACTCATGGTGAATAGAAACAAGACTACAATAAATCAAAGAGGCTCTGAACACACTGTCCTCCGCTGAATGAATAAAATACACATTTCCAGCTCTGACGTACGTCTCGGTGGTTTATGACCCAACACACAACTCCTTTGTTTCAGATGAAGGCCAACAGCCATTTGATTTTATAACCAAATACTATTAAACAAAGTAACACACCATTAATCACATTTCAGAACTATGAAATTACAAAGGCAAACTTTGACGAGCCAACCACACACAGACAGACACTGACACACACACACACACACACACACACACACACACACACAAACACATGTCATTTTGTGGCGCTCACCCGTTTTGAAGATCTCGTAGCGCAGAGAGAAGCCCGCCCCTTGGTGGGCGTAGTCCGACACAAAGCGGATCTGGAGCGACGCCCCCGATGAGATGATGGGCGCCGGGGCGATGTTGCTGCAGTGCCGACCCAGAACGTCGGCGTTTTCCGAAGTCCCGTCGCGGATCTCGATGAAGTCGTACCTGGCGGAACAACAAAGAGAGAGAGAGAGGGTGAGAGAGAGAGAGAGGGGGGGGGATTTCCTGCGGCTGCAAACAATCTTCAGTTTGCACGGAGCTTAGCGCAGCAGGAAGGAGTTAAGAGAGGTGAAGGGAGCAGGAGAGAGCATGCCGGGGAGATAAACATAGATGGATAGTTATGGGGTTATGCAACCAGCTACGCTAATAAAAAACAGACAGGTGTTGCCACCAGAGTTCAGCCTCAGGACAGAATACAGCGTCCAAGAAAAGCCTTCAGGAGACAACATATAAATATAAATATAGGTGCTCCTTCCCCTCAGCTCATGCAACACGTGCAGCTCTTACAGCCCATTGTTGGACAGCAAACCCCGGATGGCTTTAATGTCGAATCACAAGAAAACAAGATGGCAGGAGGGCGGCGTTCTGCAACCCGAGGGCGAGGACGCGGGCCGCCGGACAGCTGGATGGATTCGTTAATAAGGAGGCGTAAAAATAGGAGCTTATGAAAAAATAAAGAGGCGAGGGCTCGGAGGGAGGAAAGGTGTGTGTGTGTGTGTGTGTGTGTGTGTGTGTGTGTGTGGGGCTTTACTTCCACATGCTTGAGCTCTCAGCTCGTTATAACCTTTGACTAGCCAACTGACCCTAAACAAGAAAAGCAAATTCTTAACTGTCAGGTCACTGCGTGTGTGTGTGTGTGCGTGTGTGTGTGTGTGTGTGTGTGTTTGAGTATAACAGAAAAAAAGCCAGAGAGCGAGAGGGAGAGCGAGAGAGAGAGAGAGCGTCCACCTGGCGGGTCCAGAATTAGCTCAAAGCGCTGCGTGTCATTCCTCCCACATTATTAGGAGCAGGCACAGTCTATACAGAATATGAATAATACGACACTGCTGCCAAATGAACGATATAATCTCATTCTACAGTTAAAGTGCCCTTGCGTCACCATCAGTATTTATTTAAATGGTGTTCACCACGCATGTTCTCCTGAGGAAGTGTATACTCCTCCACTTACTGGACAAGGTTATTTATTCCTCAGGCGGGCAATATTGGATGTTGTGGAAAACTGAGTGTTATTATCTCCGTGCTTCGGTCCTGTTCTCGCTCGGTATTTTACCTCTCCCTAAACGAGCCGTCATTTCAAAAAGTAACCTTCACTCTTCTTCCTCTTATTGTCAGTACGTGTGTGAAACCTGCATTCTCGACTGAATCTGCACGATATTGTATTTCAAGTCGCTCAGCGGTTGAAAAATGTCCTCGAAATTTGGAGTTGTCATAATCCCAGATCCCCCTTAGCGTGACTAATGCGGCGCCACAGAGGACGCCCTCCCATCACACTCAACCCTCTGAATCAGACATCTCGGGGAATTCATCCCCTTTTTTGGGGGTTTTCAAACAGGAAAACTCTCGACTTCTTCGAACTGAAAAGTAGTCAGTAAATCCGAGAGCCAATCAGCTTGAAGCTGTGTTCATTTATGGCATCTAAGCACTAAGACTGCCTTTGTGCAATAAAACGTGGATTAAGTGGAGTCTCTAAGCCTCTTTGGGGGGGGGGTATCTCACTCCTGCAGTGTTCTGATTCCCATACAGAGCATTCCAGCTTAAACTGCTGATGGAGGGATAATCCCACCCACATTAATCTGAGTCAACGTGGCACATGTACAGGTGAGGATGAAGTGGGAGGAGCCTGCAACGAGGCAGTAACCAGTAAACTGACTGAGTGATGAGGGCGTTGCTCATCAGAGGTGAACCGTGGTATTGAGTTTGTGGGAATTGGATCATTTTTGACTAAAAGTGCGTCTCCGTCTGATAGCGGTTCCTTTCCTCCCGAGGCCCTCGACTCGACCGAAGTGCGCCACACTAAATCGTCGGAGTGCTCTTTCGCCAATTCGCATTATATCTGTGCACCGGCGTGGAAGAACGCTGTGAATTATTCAAAGACGGACGCCACCCCTTCTCCAAAGCCGGTCGCGTGTGTCCCACCGCCTCGGAGGCCGCGGCCCGGTCCTCTTCTACGCGCCGCGGTTGTAATCCCGCTAACGGAGGCGATGGCGGCGGCTTTAGCGGCGAGCCCGTGAAGAGCCACGGCCGCCCTCCCTAAGTACGCCCGCTGAGGGCTGTAACCGACACGCTCAGGGAACACACACTCCAACATGTGCCGAGCGGCGCACACACTCCACGTCCGTATCGCCGAGGATAAAAGAGCTGAGAGCCTAATTGGGTTTTAATTGATTTTGGAGTGGGTCTCTCTCCCCCTCCCTCCCTCCCCCCTCCCTCTCTCTCTCTCCTGTCGTGGATTAGCGTCAGTGAGTGAGTGTTCCTCAGATGTGATTATTGACCGGCCCGCTCAGCCTCTCTGATGAATACATGCATGAGGGCCCGACGCGCGCGAGCCCGCCGGCTGCCTCTCTCAAAACACACATCTCGCCGCATTCCACGACACACACACATTAATTATTTGTGCTCGCGCTGACCCCGGGAAGACGTGCACACACACACACACAGATACCACTATCGGTGTTTTGATGCCCACTACGTCTGACACCATCCATCCCTGCCTTCTGTCTGTCTGCCCCCCCCCCCCCTCCCTCCCCCTATAGGGACTAGCTGGTGCAGAGGGAGGGGGTTTGAGGAAACTCAAGCCCCTCAGGGCCAGTAATGCTGCACCAGTCCAGGCATGTCTTCTCTCCCTCTGCTCTCGTATATCACTCCTCCTCTTCCGACAAAACAACTAATTGCGTTTCGCACCTTTGCTGTTTGTCGGGGCGAGGGGCGTCCCCCGCAGGCATCGTACTACACACCTGCAGCACACACTGTAAGTATGCATACGTACACTCGCTCGGCAGCGAGCGCTGGCTTAATACTCTTCTCTTGTCTGTCTGCGAAAGAAACGAGATGTGTGTTTACTGTTGTTGCATGGAACTACACAAAGATCGACACGCACGTCTGGATTGACTCTGTTTGTGCCCATAAAAGAGCAACAGCTGCTCGGGAACATCAGCACACCAAACTTGGCTGTGCTCACACACTTGAAGCCTTTCCCTCTGTGCTCCATATGTGTGTGTGCGTGTGTGTGTGTGTGTGTGTGTTTCCCCCCTCCCAGTGAGTGTTTTCCACTCTCGGAGCACAAGATCCCGATCCGGTAAACAATGAAGAAACGTCTGTCGCTTCTTTTGGTGATGGATACAGAAGCAGAAAGAAAGGCGCAGCATGTACAGGAGGGAGACACACACACACACACACACACACACACACACAAACACCACCCACTCTTCCCACCCTCAATCGGGACTCTAATAAACCATAAGTGCCTCTGAAATATTAACTAGATGCTGCGAGTGAAATCCCTGCAGATCGACAGGGCCTGCCATCTTCAATCTAGCCCCCAAAACAAATGGCACTCCTCTCTTCCTCATCTCCTCGTCTCCTCATCTCCTCATCCCCCCCCCCCCAGCCCCCCCTCCTGTCCATCACAGAGCCATACTTACACAAGGATGAGGCCAAACCGCTGACCGCAGGCGGTCTGGCCCCGGCCCTTCCAGAGCGCCATCGATCCCGAACATCAGATTATAACGACCGTCTGAGCCGCGACCCGGCTGCATTTTACATCCTCTGGAAACGTGTTTGGAAATGCTGCAATTCATCCGGACCGGATTCAGACAGCGCCGGTCCACTCGGCATTTCTCTCAAACGTGCGTAATTATTCTGATTATTATTAATTAATTAATGAAACATCATAAGTAACGGTTAATGGGGAGTTTTTTATTGTTTTATGTAAATATGTATGTGTGTGGATTTATGTGTGTGTGTATGTGTATGTATATGTGTATATATATATATATATATATATATATATATATATATGTGCATGTGTATGTTGTGTATATATGTTTGTGTATATATGTTTGTGTATATTTATATGGGTATATGCACAGTATATGATTCTCTGAATTAAGTTTTCTGGTGAAATCACAGGTTAGGGCTCTTATAAGCTCGATATCTTCAGCCTCGACCCTTTCGGTTAGCCGCTTTCTTCTTTTTTTTTTTGTGTATATTACCGAGATAAACTAAACTAAACTAAACAAAGCTTTAGAGATGACGCTACACATTTAATCATCCATCTTACTCATTAAATGCGTTGACAACTGCAACCGTCACGGCCGCCGGACACGACGACCATCGCCTCGTCCTGACGCCGGCCGCGTGCCGTATCGACGGGTCAGAACATCTCCCTTCAGCCGTGACCTCTGGCGACTCATCCTCTTCTCCTCTCCTCCTCCACCATCACCCTCCTCTCTCTCTCTCTCTTCCCCCCGGCCAATCGGTGATCATTTATCGATTCCCCATTACAAGCGGGATACAGACATTGATCCCACACCTCTCTCGGCCCCTCTGGGTTTTGGTAATCGGGTGATATCATGCACACAGCGGAGCTGCTGCTCCGTCTCTCTGTGAACACGCATGACCCGCTCCAAGGGGATTTACGGCTGTGTGTAAAGTTATAAAGTTAAATCATCAAGTCTTCCCTCCTCGGGCTGCAGTCAATAACAAATAACCAAATAAATAAGTGAGAAGATAAAAACCACAACGTCGGAAGAAATGCATCCTCCGTAATGACTCCAGGTTTATGGCGCGTGTGTATATATATATATATATATATATTTATATATTTATATATATGGGATTCTGTTTGCAGGTTTAATTCAAGCGTGTAAAAAACAAAACTTCTCCTCCTCCTCCTCAGGCGAGAGAAGAGGGAGAACGGATGAACAAAAGGGAGGAAAGAGATCAGGAACGGGAGGAAGATGAAGCCAAAGGGAGGAGGGGGGATCGTTCAGCGGGCGTATCGCTAGGTAGCATCCTGGGGCTCGGCGATGGCAGATTGCATTAGAGATATGGGCCTGATATTTCATCTAGCCGTTATTACATTTAGTTCACATCAATCGGCTGGCAACCTGGAGGTAAGAGCTATCTGGCCCGCGGCCGGGCTCCCCCTGAAATGAAATCCTGAATTAAAGTGCCACCTCAGACGCGGAGCTGGGATCTGATTGCTGCAGCAGCCGCGGTTCGGCTACCTGAGCATCGTCAGAGCGCCGAGCGCCTGAACGCTGAGGGAAACCACCAGCTGGCCAGGAGAACCAGAGCTCAGACCCCCCCGGTGCTGACCGGGCGCCGCCGGCCTGCACGCCTCGGGCTGCGAGGAGCCGCTCCGCACGCCGCTCATCGGCAGCCGAGAAGGAAGGAAAGCGGCCCGCATGACTTGGCGACGCCCGCCGACACGGAGGGGGAGAGCACACCATAATTTTTCACCACTTTTTTTTTTTTTCTTTTTTTTTCCCACAAAAGCAAAAAAGGAGAGACAGCGAGGCGACGAAAGGCGCGAGAGACAATCACCGCCGAGCCGCCGCGCGCGCCTGCTGCCATTGTCACCACCGTGGAAGGTACTTACTTGTATCCCGGCCAGACAAATTGCTTTGTCAGAGGACAATGAAGAAGAAGAAGAAGAAGAAGAAGAAGAAGAAGAAGAAGAAGAAGAAGAAGAAGAAGAAGAAGAAGAAGAAGAAGAAAACCACCCGTGAAGGATTATTAAATCTTCAATTTGCAGAGAGGAGGGAGGGCCGGAGGAGGGGACGGCCGTAACTGCAGCGACTAAACGGATACGTCTCGTCTGTGCTCACTTTGGGGAAACAATGGGGAAGTCTCAGAGGAGGAGGGGGGGGGGGGGGTTGTGTAACATTCTCCATGACTGTTGTATGAAAGCGGATTAAAGAGCGAAGACTTCCTCCTCCTTCCTCTGAGGTCCGGAACAATAGACGGCCATGTGATTTGGATTATTCATCTCTCTGAGAAAGGAAACTGACCAACGCAGTCGTACACAGCTGGGCTTCATTCCCCCCCCCACACACACACACACACACACACTTCATCTACGCCCCCCAAACTCAGGCAACCCAGATAGAAAAGAATAGTTGTTAAAAAAATTAATTCTCACAATGTGTCTGAACTTTTTGATGAGGTCATCCTTTTCCGCATGAGAAGAAAACCATTTAAAAAAAAAAGAAAAACCTGCATGACATCATCGGTGAGAAATCGTTATTTCCGTGCGAATGAGATGTTGGGATGATGATGAGGAACAGGTTCTGCAGCTGACGTGCCCTTGAGCAAGGCGTTCAGGGCAGTCGGAGGGACGATAACAAACATCTACGTCTCGTGGGCTCGCCATGAATAACAAGTTCACGAAAAAGGAAACCCACTTAATGGTCTGCGTTTTTGCAGAAAGCCGACAATTAACATTTCCTTTGCGGACCGACCTGTTGTGGTCAAAATGTGAAAAAAAAATGTTTCAACGCTTTGGCATCCGGCCAAACCGCCGCCGCGAATAATAATAATAGTGTCATGTCCAAAAAAAAAGGAACTTTGCTTAAACAGGAAATTGCTTATTTGAGATGCGAATGCCTTTGCAGCATACTAATGAAAACGTCAAAACAAACCCTCATTTAGCCGGAATAATACGACCACGTGAAGGCTTACCGGGGTCAGACATGACTCCATCCCCCGCCTTACTTGCAGTCCAGCCTCTCGATCTCGAAGTGCGGGTTGAAGTTGAGGACGATGCGCTGCGACGGTTCCGGCGCCGTGATGATCCAGTGGCAGTTCTGGTGAGGCGGGTACTCCTGTGGATAACCGGGGGAGGTGATGTAACCGGCCTCGCTGGCATCGAAGACACCGCCGCACTCCGGCACTGTGAGGGGGGGGGGGGGGCACAGTTAAGACATCGTTAAATTTGGTGCATTGAGTACGATTCTACGCTTAAAAGACACATTTCTACATCTGTCATTTGCCCGTCACGCCATTTAACCCCCCCCCCCCCACCCTCAGTAAACGGCGGTGACTCAGAGGACGCTCCTCCGTTTATCTCGTTTCTCTCTCTATGAAGATGTGATGAGCAACAAATGAGCGGCGGAACAAAGAAAGCAATTTAGGCCGCCGCTTTGGAGGAAATTGGAAAAAAAACTTCTCCATTGTGGCTCCTCAATGCCAGTGGGACCACATGGGTAAGCTATTAAAACAATAACAGATCATCAATGTTGCATTTGTTGTGTCCGCGCATACACACACACACACACACACACACACACACACGCACAAGCACGCGCACACACAAAGACAGAGCCTCCTCCCCTCCTCCACACCCAGGCTCTTATCTCCCTCTCCGTCCCGTCGGGAGCGTTCACCAAGTGTAATTGTTGCTCCGGCAAGCCAATCTGCAAACATTAGGACACATTCCCTGATCCTATCACGTTCTCCCAGGAACAATAGCCTGCCAATGGCGTCGCTCGGTAGGCTTCGACAGGAAGTGCCTGTCTGGCGGCGTTGTGGGGTGGGGATGGGGGGGTGGGGGGGGGGGTCACCCCGACTCTGTAATGAGACGCTGGCCAACAAAGGGCCTATTCTCTGCTCTCGCTCTGCACCTTATCTCCCACAAACACGCTAAACACATCGGCTCACATGCACATTCATAATAAAAGAAACATGTATTTTGTGCACTATTATTCTTTTATTACTCTTGCAATTGCGATAGATTTGCAGGCGTTATTATTCTCCACGGAGGCGTAGGAGCAACGTGCTCTCCATGACAACAGAGGGGGGGGGGGGGGAGCTCTACCGCTGTATATGGTTGCTGATGCCAGGGGATCTCTAAATGTAATGAACTTCGTGATATTGAACTGAAAGTGACAAACGTGGTCTTCATATCGTCGGCGAATAAGGAAAACATCATCCAGGGGAAGCCGATGGTTTACTGCCATTAACACGCTTAACCACTCAGACACGGAGATGCATCTGGACAGAATGGGTTGATATTCCTGCCTGTTTCTTTCACATTTCTGTGAAAGCATCAATAAAGGAAGTGTGTGTGTGTGTGTATGGGAAGTAAAAAGAAGAAAAAAGCCTTCACCGAAGGCTTGAAGTGTAATAGACCCTTCAAGTGTTGACATTTCCACCGCCCATTGTGCTTAAAAGGCACACTTAAGATTCTCTGACATTTGATGGCTTCCTCACTTTGTTGCCGGAGAGGAGCGATGCCCACGCTCACACACACACACACACACACACACAGACACACACACGCACAGCTGCCGGTGATTTCATGAGAGTGCACGACTCCCGACGCCCACGAGCGTACACACGTGCACGCTCGGCTATACGTGTGCACATGCAAAGGCACGTATAGGGGATGCACAAACCCACGTCTTTTGATGTATATATATATATAATATATACACACGCGCACAGCGCAGCTCCGTGTTCAAACGTTCACCCACGCACACACACACACACACACACACACACACACACACACACACACACACTGAATACATGAAGAGGGCCTGTCAATCACAGGGGCTGAGAGAGGTGGGAAACAGCTAACTGAAACATTTCAAAAAGATAGAAGGGATGGCAAATAATGACACACACACACACACACACACACACACACACACACACTCTGTTGTGCAGGAGGCTATCGGCACGCAGAGCCGCGGCAGATTAAGCCGTTTGGGGGGGAGGGGGGGGGGGATCCTGCAGCCTCAACACTTTTTTTTCCCTGAGCTGCCCATTCAATGGCCTCCGGGAAGGATGAAGAGGGTGGAAGCGAGAGAAGCGAAGGGGAGTGGGGTGGAAGGGGGGGTTGGGAGATGAAAGGGAGAGAGGGATTGAACGAAGAGGAGAGAGACAGCGAGGCGATGGATAAAAGATGGATTGAGAAAGAAGGGGAAAGATTGATCGGACGGGCACGAGGGTGAAGGCGGTGGGTGGGGTTGATGTACGACGGGCGGGTGGGAGGACCTAGGTGGGAAGAGGGGGGGAGAGGGGGGTGACAGGTGGAGAGAGAGGGAGGGGGGGCACAAAAGGTGTTGAGGAAGGAGAAATACAGAGGGTGAGGAAGAGAGAGAAGGATGCAATGAGTGAGAAAAGAGATGAAGCGAAGGGACTGTGTGTGTGTGTGCGTGTGCGTGTGCGTGTGCGTGTGCGTGTGTGTGAGAGTGTGTGAGTGTGTGCAGAGAGCCTGACGAGCCTCATTAAGACATGCCTACTATCCAGCAGCTCCCTGTAGACACTGACCCCACTGGGAAACCTCTGTCAGTCAGCTCTCTCACACACACACACACACACACTGGCAGCGTGTGTGTGTGTGTGTGTGTGTGTGTGTGTGTGTGTGTGAGAGCTGCTTCTGCTCAGAAGAAAATAAGGACGTGGGTGCAGCAGCAGCAGCAATATATGTGTTCTAAATGAATGAGAAGATTTGTTTATCGTGTTTATTTTTTCTTAATTGCATGGATATGGATATGTAAACTACATGAGTGTGTGTGTGTGTGTGTGTGTGAGTGTGTGTGTGAGTGTGTGTGTGTGTGTGTGTGTGTGAGTGTGTGTTCCACTGCTAAGCAGAATGTCTCGGTGAGAACAGAACTTGTGGTGTTGGATGAGTAACAGAGGAAGCACTCAGGAGCTGCCAGCAAGCTTCATGAATTACACTGTCTCTTCTACTAGAGGAGCCAATCTGTCTGCACACACACACACACACTCACACACACTCACACACACACACACATATGTTTCTACCATGCGGGGACGGAACTTCTATTAGGCTACATGTGAACAAAGTCACCACTGTGAGTACACACTGTATGTAAGGACGGGCGTGTTGTTCCAGTATTATTCTGGATGAAACTGAAATGCAGTAGAAATATTATATTCATATGTGTGTGTGAGTGTGTGTGTGTGTGTGTTTGTCACTTGTTTTCAGATTATGTCCAAGAGATGAATGCTAAGTGAGATTCGTGCCACACATGTTCTCCTCTCTCCAGATCAAGTCAAACCCAGGAGACGTCTCTCTGTATGAGCGGCGAGCGTCTTTATCTCCATTATCTGGGGAAATGTGCATATGTCTGCATGTCTTAGCTCGCGCCCTGTGTGTGTGTGTGTGTGTGTGTGTGTGTGTGTGTGTGTGTGTGTGTGTGCACATCCCACGCTCTCATTTCTATTAGCCGTCTTATCGGGAGAAGTATGGCGTCACGCTTTGGGATAAGCTGCGAGTGTGAGGAGAGGCGCTGATAAATCCTTCCATCATTCCTAGTGTGTGTCCCCCCCCCCCCCACCCACCTTAATTAAAAAGTGCTATCAGTGAGGGAATGAGAGGGGAGAGTGGGCCGCACTCATCCATTCAGTCAGGAGTAAGGGTTGTCTCTCTCTGGCTGCTTTTAATCTCACCCGTTCCACACCGGACCCCCGGAAGAGGGAGAGGGTGAGGAAGATGGGGAGGGAAGACGAGGGAGAGCGATTGAGAGGAGAGGCAGAAAAATCCTCTCTGATGTATATATACGATTAAATATCACCAAAATGCCCTCTTTTATTTTTATTGGACATACTTGTGGATTTGTGTGTGTGTGTGTGTGGGTGGGGGGCACCTGAGAATATACAACAGTGGACATTTTGTCCTTGCTAAAAGTGTCCAAGTTCACCCCGTCACTCATAAAAGGTCCAATACAAAAAGAAACGTACACAAAAACGTACCAAATGACCAAAACGTTGGGTTTAACGACGTTAAATGTATCTTTTAAGAACGATCACAAGTGAGATGAAAGGCAGATAAATATCCCCAAATCCTCGTTTCCTCCCTCTGTGTCTCCTTTACTTCCCCCCCCCCCCCCCCCCCCTCTCTAACAGGATAAGTGCCTCCGTGCTAATCAGCCAAATGCACCGCGCTGGCCGCGGTGATCAATGGTCCGATGGATCAATGGAGAGTAAACAGATGGTTGCTGAGGGGGGGGGGGGGGGGGTACCTGGCTGAGGTGACTACAGTATCATGTCTCTCTCTCTCTCTCTCTCTCTCTCTCTCTCTCTCTCTCTCTCTCTCTCTCCTCTCTTTCCGCCGTGTGCTCCTTTTGTCTCGAAGCGGCACAGCCGAGGCACTTTGCACAAAAGATAGAGTGGAAACGGCTGAGAGCCCACCATGGGGGGGGGGGGGGGGGGGGATAGAGATCTGCTGCTAGAGTACTCTTGGTGACTTGTTGCCCCCCACCCCACCCCAGCTTACAGGATGTCGACTTTCAGTGGAACCGACTGCTTAAAAAAACCCTTTCTGGGAGAGAATTGCAGTTCTTATGAAGAGGCTTCTTTTTAATTCACACCCGTCACCCCCCCCCCCCCCCCTCCTCCTCCTCCTTAACCCCGCTCGTGAATTACAGAACATTTTAAACGCGTTGCCTCTTGACAATGCTAACCCCCTCCAGCTCCCATCTAAACCTGTCCCCGGGCGCCCGTTAGGACCCCCCCCCCCCTCCCTGTGTGGCTAATGTGCCGTAGTCAAAGACCCGGCTCCGTTTTATTTATGGGGTCTTGTTTTCTAATTCCACCCCCAGTGCGGCGGGGCCTACCTGCCCGGTGCTGAACGGGCCGCTCGCTTTGTCTTTGGCTATGAATGCTAATGGCTGACCTTGTTTTCACAGCTGACACCTCCGAGACCGAGGCGATTAAAACTCAGGGAGGTGCAAAGAATGAAGAAGGGGGGGGGGGGGGGAAAGGGCGAAGGCATAAAACAAATAGAGAACCGTTTAAAAAAAGACCAACGAAGAAGATCCGAACGTCAGAGTCAGGACTTAACATTTGACATTTTGAAAAATAAACGATTTAAAAAAAAAAATAGAAAGCCAACTGGAGGACGTCAAAAGGTGGGCGAGGATGGGCAGCGCCTCGCTCAATAAACATGCAAATGAGATGCCTAATGGCCTGCATGGTAACGCTCGTGGTCGCGAATAATTGATGCACATGTCACCGAGTCAAACTCTCGTGGTTACAGTGCAAGTGGATTGGAAGTCCTCTCCGGTGGAGGAGCTCAGCGTGGGGACCAGCTGGAGGAGCATCTCTCACGGGTCGCCGACCTTTCAGACCACCGAGGATTCCCCCTCGCCGTGCATCCTCTTCTGTTCCACAACATTGTCCCTTTTTATATATATATATATATATATATATATATATATATATATATATATATATATTAAAAAAAACAGAAAAGAGAAACCCTTTTTTTATTTTCGCTACTGGAAATGAACCGATCTGCTCCGGCCAGATGGAGCCGATCACCAGGAGCAGGAACCTTTAATGTCACGCCAGCGCTTCGCTTCCCTTCTGGAACGATCCGTCTCCTAAACGCTCGACACGCTGCTCTCTGACCGCGTCGTCACACCAGACGGCGGCACGGCCCCGACCCGTGTGCTCCCTCTAAATCCCGTGCCCTTTTAACTGCGTGACCCCATGTGTGCTTTGATGTCGCCCTTTTCCTCTCGCACTCCGCTTGATGCACAATCCACCTCCCCCTAAGTCCTCCTCCTCCTCCTCCTCCTCCTCCTCCTCCTCCTCCTCCCCTAAGTCCTCCTCCTCCTCGCTCCCTTCTGTTTCTTCACATTAAGACCCGGTGGATTCTCTGCGCCTTAGCTTTGCTTCCATTCTTTTCTGCAGTCAGTCACTGTCTCTCTCTCTCTCTCGGCCTCGGCTGCACCCTCCTCCTCCTCCTCCTCCTCCTCCTCCTCCTCCTCCTCCTCCTCCTCCTCCTCCTCTCTGAACCTCCCCGTTCTGTCTCCGTTCTGTTCCCCTTCAGTCTCTCTTTCCTCTGGCATCTGTGTGTAATGTGGCTCTTGAGGGGAGCATAGAGGCAGGGGCATGTGGCGCAGTGTCTTGGCAGGGGAAGGAGAGAGAGGGAAGGAGAGAGAGAGAGAGAGAGAGAGAGAGAGAGAGAGAGAGAGAGAGAGATAGCTTCTTGCTTGCCTCATGGTGGCTGCCAAGAGGCCCACATCTGTCTCTGATCAAGGGGTACAGAGGCAGCCATGAAACACAAACAGCAGAGACATGGAGGAGATGGCTGAGCCGACTGTCCTGTTTACAACAAGTAGCCTAAACAAGAGGGGAGCGCCCACGTGACGTCAACGCAGCGGGTGGTGTTGCAACGACTCGGCGGTCCACGCGGGATAAGGAGCTGTGCGTCACCCCCCCCCTCCTCTCCCCCTAGTGGAGAGGAACACTCCGGCCACATGTAGACGGATGCCACACGTCTTACACACCCAGTGTGTCATATCAACTGATTACTCTGCTATAAACGAGAGAATAAGCAGGATGGAGTATACCCCCCACACACACACTCACACACATTCAGACACATTGTGTTTACTCTCTCTTGTGCGCAAAAAAAGCTTCAGAAACGCGCATCCACTTTATAGAAATATCCACTGTGAGCCTCCCCCCGTATAAAATCAACTAGAACGCGAGAGGCGCTTAGCGCGGGAGCTAAAGGCCATGTGTCATCCCACCCGCGGCGTCACTACTCTGCATGGTGGCCCCCAGCAGACAACCATTCCCCACCATCCTCCCGCACATGCATGGTCGAAATAATGAAACAAATTAATGATGGCGATTCTGTGATCGTCTCACCAGTTGGACATGCGCTGCCTGGGGTTAAATCCACATTTATCGAGGCTTCTAAACACATTTGGAGCTGTTTCCGACTCTCTCTCTCTCTGCGCCGTGTCCGTGCGTCACGGGTAGAATTATCCTGGTTGAAGTGCCTTAAAGCAAGGCGCTGAATCCCGACCAGCTGCAAGGCTGCTATTCTGCGGCTCATCCCGCTCTATAATCTCCCTGCTTATTGTTAGAAGATTGCTGAGAGCGCACGGAGGAGGAGGAGGAGGAGGAGGAGGAGGCGACGGTGCGCCGCCGCCTTCATGGGCTGCCGGAGCTCAGCCCTCCGCACCGCAACCCCGAGGAGCACGAGCAGATAATGAAGGAGGGAGACGTGTGGTGGCTGAGGAAGATAATGCGTATAATGGTGGTGATTACGGTCTTATTAGGGGAACCCGGCGATGCCACTGTTGCTTTTACGCACGGTTTCTTGGACACCATGAGCATTCATAAAATAGCAGGTGATAGTGCAGCGTGCTCCTAAAACCTGTTCTCATCCGGACGTGAGGACGCTTTTTAATCAAGCACAGGTTTGTTTTGTTTGTTTCCCTTGATGAATAATTAAATCACATAAAAACAGGGGAGTAAACAATGTGATGTATGCATATAATCAGCTCGTGCTCAGTCCAGTGAGCAGCTCCCAGTCGAGCTGGGACATATAACTGTTTCCTTCCTCTAAATATTTCATGTTCTTTAGTTTTAAACCTCTAACAAGCAGCTGGCACTGTATAGGTCTTTAATTTAAAAAGTAATCATGGTTGTTCACAGACACTATATATTATATATATATATATATATATATATATATATATATATATATATATGTGTGTATATATATAAATATATATGTATACACACGCATCTTT
>CM070103.1:2262500-2282500 GCA_036178185.1 Liparis tanakae
TCCTCCTCCTCCTCCTCCTCCCTGTCCTCCCCACTACCTTCACTACCAGGAACAGCTCAATCCCAGAAGCTCCTCCAGCTGCAGTCAGAGACACAACGAGGGAGGAAACCTCGAAGCAGAGCGCCGTTGGAGCGCACACGTGTCAGAATTGAAGATGTTGCCCTGCTGTTGTCGGCACCTCATCTTGGGGGGGTGCTGAAACCAGCGGGCCCCCCGTTGAGGCCTTAGAGACGGCAGTGTGCAGTCCACACAGCCCGTTCAGCACAGCAGGACTCACCTGCAGTACCCAGCTGAGCCTGATGGGGGCAGGCCACTGCATCAAGCCACAGCGGTGAATCAGACCCGACCGCAGGCCATCTTCAGGAGCTGTAAATATGATCAAACGTCACGTCAGATGATGCTCACATTGAAACGATCGAGATGCTTCAAATCAACATGCGCTGGACGCCGATCTGACTCGCGTCACGGCGTATTCCCGGAGCACCTAGGAGCGCATTTACAACCGGCGTTAATCATTCAGGGATAAGTCAGAGCGGATGACCAGCGTGGGCCAAATGCCATATTTTGATGAATGTATGAAGCTGCTTGAAGAGTTAGTTTTCTATTCAGATAGGAGCTCTGCTGTCTCAGCTGGGTTCAAACATTTCTTGTTTGCTCACTTTAATTGCAAGATGCCGGCTCTATTCCCCGGCCGCCTCTTGTTTATGATACAGCATCATTATCCTCGGTGAGAAGCAGGGGGAGAAGGGAGAAGGGAGAAGGGAGCAGGGAGAAGGGAGAAGGGAGAAGGGAGAAGGGAGAAGGGAGAAGGGAGCAGGGAGCAGGGAGAAGGGAGAAGGGAGAAGGGAGAAGGGAGCAGGGAGAAGGGAGAAGGGAGAAGGGAGAAGGGAGAAGGGAGAAGGGAGAAGGGAGCAGGGAGCAGGGAGAAGGGAGAAGGGAGAAGGGAGAAGGGAGCAGGGAGAAGGGAGAAGGGAGAAGGGAGAAGGGAGAAGGGAGAAGGGAGCAGGGAGAAGGGAGAAGGGAGAAGGGAGAAGGGAGAAGGCCTCTCCTCTTCCCCGGATGGTCCACCAGGATCCATTTTTACTTCTCCTCCCGTCTCTTTCATCTCTTTCCACCGGCTTGCTGTGTGTCTTTATAGTCACATCAAAGTGACCCCCCCCTCCCCCCTCCTTGTAGTCTAGAGACCAGAGGGGGGGGTTATCCGGACAAGCAATACAATACCTGACATGATGAGCGGTTTTCAGTGAACAATGGAAATAAGATTGCTTATAAAAACTTCCCTGCAGATGGAACAGCTAAACCACCACCACCACCACCACCACCAACAACAACAACAACAACAACAACAACAACAACAACAAGAAAAAGGGCAAGAGAATCCACTAGTGTGTATCGGGTGCACGCATACATATGTATAAATATATATATATATATATATATATATATATATATATATATATATATATATAGTGGGCCTCTTTTTGTGCAGTCATCCCCCCCCCCGCCCCGCTCCATCACGACAGCAATGAGCGCCACATTAGGAGGCGATAATAAAAGAGACAAGAGGCCATTCTCCACGGCTTGTTTACTCTGCAGGGCTTTTCACCACGCGGCCCGAAGGAAAGGAAAGATCAGCGCTCGGCAAACGGGGAGAGAGAGCACCGGAGGACAAGTGCACCCTAATGAGAGAGAAAGGGAGAGGTTTTGTATATTGGGGGGGGTGTCGGGGTCAGGGTGGGGATGAGGAGCTACAGTTGTGTCTGCTGCTATACAGATGAAGAAGAAGAAGAAGAAGAAGAAGAAGAAGAAGAAGAAGAAGAAGAAGAAGAAGAAGAAGAAGAAGAATGGCGTCTTTATTGTGTGAAGTCGAGACATGCTGTAATCTAGCATCACCCCGTGGGTTATTCTTACATAAATATACCCATTTATACGCTGCACAGGCTAAATGGAGAACTTTGTTATTCTATATTTTGTCAGCAGCACACACAGATCAGAACTTTTAATTCCCCATCCCCTGTATGTGTGTCAAACCCAGAAGGTTTGTTCTGAACATGTATACTTATGGAGAATTTACACCAGAGCTCCAATTGGAAAAGTACAGACGGCCTATTTCTAACTTTAGAGTTAACAACGCCGGTTATGAGGTCACTGGAAGATATAAAGGGCGGATCCCGAGAGGGAACCTTTGTGATGACAACGGCGAGGAGAATTATACAGAGAGGTCTTCACCGAGGCCTCAGCTCAAACGGCCGGCGGCGGCGGAATACCTTTTGTTGTTGCGATCAGATAAGTCATTGTTAGGATCATCATGAGGCGCACACGCACAACACACAGAGGCATCAGGCATGGCGACACAGACCCCACATCAGTAAGGTTTGATTTATTGTTGATTTAGTGCGTCTTATGACATAAACATGGTGGAACAGGGGCTCGAGGAAGAGGAGGAGGAGGAGGAGGAGGAGGGCTATTTGTACGCGCCGCCGAAGGAGAATCGTGAGTCAGGCGCCAGTGACAGAAACGGGTGAGACAGATGGGCTGAGCAAGTTTGAGACGTAAAGAGGAGATTTGTCGTGCATCTGCTGCGGGAGGAAGAGGGGAGCGCACAGAAGAGGGAGAGGAAGAGTCACAGTGGCACAAAGAGGCAGACGGAGGGCACTTAGGGTAAGATGGCCGACAACGTAGAAGAAGCAGGGATCTCTGAGGAAGGCGGCTCCCTTAATGTGGTTTAACCCCGGTGCATCCACATTACCATGGTAATCTTATCAATACCGTGTGTGTGTGTGTGTGTGTGTGTGTGTGTGTGTGTGTGTGTGTTAGAGACATCAGTTAAGCACTCGGCTCCATTAGCAAAACCTAATTGACTTACAGCCTCCTGACCACAAAGGTAACATCTGTGTCCGTCATGTAAGTGAGTGCCCCGCGTCACCTCTCACACACACACACACACACACACACACACACACACAAGGGTTTAAATGACATTTGCTCCATTGTGCATCCCTTTGCCACTGATTGACCTTGATATGCACCAGCGGGTGCAGAATGGGGCGTGTCTCTGTCTCCTGGAGGGCGACGCGGCGCCAGAAGACAGACGCGTGTCCGAACTGAACGCTTTGCTTTGAGATATGAACCTTTTTGTCGGATTCTTACGTCGTCCACCAACTTGTTCCATCTCTTCGTGAAATAGTCAAACCCATTTGGAGAAAAGCAATATCCTCAGAGTGCATAATTGCAGCGATCTTTATTCAGCTGACATATGTGGTCGTTAGGAATCTTTAGGATAAAAGCACATTGGGAGCCGCAGTGCATCACGGTGAGGAGAAATAGAAAATACCCCCAGGGTGCACTGCAGCGTTCGATGGCGGCCGTCCAGGAAGTTGCAGCGGATGAATCAATCCTGGCTGTGACCTGTTTGTGGTGGTTTAGGTCATTATATATATGTGTGATGTAGCTTAGCTCCAGACGGCTTAGCGGACAGAATGATGACCTTGCAATATCACATTTTACATTTTTTAGCGAGCAGAATATTGCCAATGAATATGCACTTCCTGATTGGAGACTGTTGTCAATCTGATCAATGTTACGGTACCCCGTCATGTATTTGATGACGTTATTTATACCGACGTGATGGTGTAGCACCACTAAAGGTATTACTCTTTTTAGCACTTTAGCTCGCAATGTTAGGTCGGTTTTCGCCATGTGAGCCAATCAAAAACTCACGGTGTTATTACATTTGTGTAATTAGTGAAGCGTTTATATCGTTTATAACATGTGCGACGGAGGAATTAGCCCGTTAATATTATATGTGCAACTGGGAGTAATTCAGTATTTTTTTGCATAGCATCTCAGAGAAGCATCAGAGTGTTGAGAAACCATGGAGGACGGGGTCGTTATCTCCGTCCTCGGTCTAATAGCGCTGGATCTCAGCTCGGTAGCGAGGACATTTACCAGTTGGTAACGCGTGCTTTCCATTAAAAGACTCTTTCAGACCACGCCGTGTCGCCCCGATGACATCACCGACAGAAATGTCCCTCCAAAGCCACAGAGGACCGAGGGCGACTCAGACCGGCACACGGACGGAGTCAGGAAGGAGGAAGGAGGAAGGAGGAAGGAGGAAGGAGGAAGGAGGAAGGAGGCCGACAGGTGAAGGGAGAAGCCGAGGATCCATCATTATTTAGCCACGGATAAACAATATCAAATGGAGGACGGGAGTCGCCTCCGCCTCCGCCTGCCATTATTGAAAATGACTAATATATTCCGAAGAGAGATGGATGAGATATGGAATCCGATGGAGACTGACACTCAATCTTTCTGAGTAGTAATACAATAACGTCTCCCGAGTTTCCTTATGGTTAATCAATTGTGCCGCAGCGCAGAAACAAATCACCATATCGCCGAGTCAATAACCGTCAGTCACGGAAATACCTCGCCTCGCCCGTCAGTGTTTATCAAGTCGGGCCGCGTCGCGGGGAGAGAGAGAGAGAAGGGGCGAGTCGGTATGTTTGCTATGCAGCTGCTTGTAATTTAGACGGCGATAAGAGGGAGATTGCGACCTCAGGTGAAGCCGAGCTCGACCCGAGTCAAGATGGATGAGGCGTACGGCCGACAGGGCAAACGCGCTCATCGGGGGAGGGGAAGAGGTCAACTCGCAGCTTCACGGCACACGGGACACGCCCCCCCGGGCGGCGCGGCGTGTTCCATCGATGAAGATCACACACGTGGAAACCGATCCGGCTCGCCGTGTGATCTTCGTCTCGGGAATTTCAGAACAGATCTTCAGCCATCGGGATGAGTAGAAAGTGGGAGGCCGCGGGTCGGATTTCATTATCGGAGGGCGGAGTCAAGTCCCGGCAACTAACATAATATTTGCCACAAAAAAAAGAAGCCGCGTTTCGACGTATTAAGCGTCTCTATTAGCCTCTCGTCTCCTCCGCTCAGGGGGAAGAAGACATTTCTTTGGGGGTTTCCAGAGAGCCGAACCCCCCCGCCACAGAGCCACAGCCCAGGTGTGGCGTCCTTGGGGCTCCACGTGCTTCGGCTCTGGAGGTCAAATTATTTTAAGACTCAAAGTATCAACGGACAGGAGACGTCTGCTCGTTTAAACACAACCTGTGTCTGCAGCCCACCCGCACTTCTTCGCTGTCCCGCGTGGCCTTCAGAGTAAAAGCCCGCTCGGCCCAGATGGGGTTCTCGCCCTCCAGGAACAAATGTATTTCTGGGACTGATATAGTTCACAGCCGGCATCTTTTGAAGTGTGGCGGACCGGATGGAAGGAGAGAGCGCCAGACCCACCGGACCCGGGGCTTCGGACCCACGTGGTTCTGGATTATATCCCGTATTAATTAGAGCAGGGGTCGGGAACCTCTGGCTCTCGAGCCATATATGGATCTTTCGGCGACGGCATATGGCTCTTTTGAGTTTGAGTTAAAAAAAACAAAAAACTGTATCGCGCCAGATTACAGCAGAAGTAATTTAAGGTCCATTTTCTTAAAGAGCACGTCTTTGTTATTTTATTAAACTAAACGTCTGTTATTTAATAAAATAAATAACAGACGTTATTTGGGACAAGCTCCCATATACTGGCGTAAGAAAAAGTCACCTGCACCCCCCCCCCCCCCGAATTAAAATTATACGTAATTTTTATGGCTCATTCATATGGCTCTCAATGAAATATATTTTTTAAATATTTGGCTTTTATGGCTCTCTCAGTCAAAAAGGTTCCTGACCCCTGAATTACAGTGAGGCGAAGATGTATTTTAAATTTCTGTCTGAAGCATTTTGCATTAACATATAATGGAAGGCCGTGTTTGTTTTCAGAGGGAAACATTCACAATGAAAAGGCTTTGGCCTCTCTTCCTGACCGGACGGCCCGTTGAAGGCCGGCTCAAAGCCCAGGTCCCGGTGACCCGGCGTTGGGGATGAGAAGGTGTTTTTCAAAATAGCATTATTCCTTTTTTTATTTGCTTGAATTGGCATCGAGTGTCAAACGACTTCCTTAAGTGGGGCTTTGTTTAGTGAAAAGCTTTCCGAGTGAAGTTCTTTTGTAACCAGATTAGCCGAAACCTCTTTGTGTTCGCCGCCTTTAATTAGAACATATAATTAGGAGGGCTGCATTTTCTGACTTGTTATTCCTTCTTGAAGCGACGTATGAATCTGTGTAATACGAGGGCGCTGAAGAACCGTGTTATTGTTGTATAAATAAAGGATAACTCAATCTGACATCATCCACGGCTGCAGACACGCAGACTGTAGAACTTCTCATCAATCATTCATCATCTTTGCTTCGGCGCATGCGTGACTATATGTTTTAGATATTGATAACTGACTGTCTGTGTGTGTGTTCTGTTTTGGCTTATTACACACACACACACACACACACACACACACACACGTTTCTCACGCCAGTTGAGCTTAATAAACGTGGATGTGATGAGGGAGACATTAAAACGAAGCTCCTGTGGTGCAGAATTGACATACTGGGAATCTACCCTGAGGTCAAAAGTCTAGCGAAGTAATAGTATTTATTACTTAATGAATTACCAATTAATTAGTAAATGATTGCGCCTCCTCAGGCGGCTCGCGCTGATAGGCTGACCCAGTATCCCGTTTGATGATTTTTAAAGCAGAGTTTGAAAAAACTAAATAAGTAATTCCCGCTCTTGTCAGAATGAGTAATGTTCGATTTTCTATTAGTCAACAATGCATTTATTCCCCACGCTCATATTAACTTCTACATACAAAGGTGTATTTTCTGAATATCTGCCTCTACATGCCGCCCTGCAGCTCAATACAACGCTCAATACTGGCGTTTAATCTCTATTATTATTATATAGCGCTGTAAATGATCTGTTTTTTCTCCACACACAACGTCCCAGTATCCTGATGAATTAGCATTCTCATTAAAGATAATGTCCGTCGTGTGCATAAAGTTATTTTTTTAAAGTTGGATAGAGGAGGAATCACCTAATTAGCTGAATATTCAAACTGCTTTAAAAAAAACTGACTGCCGCGGTTCATAGTAGACGAAATGAACTTTATTTGTGTCTACGTGTGTGTGCGTGTGTGTGTGTGTGTGTGTGTGTGTGTGTGTGTGTGTGTGTGTGTGTGTGTGAGGGACAGTCATTACCTTCCTTTCCCTTTCATGCTCCTCCTCCGCCTCTCGCCGCTGTGTCTTCTGAAGGGGAACCAACAATGGCCCCATTAAGGGTCCGGGGGGTCTTTGATGTGAATGGACCCTAAATGGTCCTTTCACCAGGCAGTCAGGGGGAGGGGGAGGGGGGAGGGGCCGGGGGGAGGGGCCGGGGGATTAACAGGGGGTAAAGTATCTGTAGGGTTAACCTGTCTTCAATGCAGTGCATCCTCAGTCCTCAGGGCTCCAGAGGACTCCTCCGCTCCACTCACAACACTTGCAGAAGAATAACCCGGCGATCCACTTGATTGATGTGAAAACCCTAATTTCCCTCCCTCCTCCCTCGTCTCCCCATTAAGTACCATTCCCCCCCGCTGCAGATCCATCTCCTGCATCTTATCAAACTATGTCAAGCTTTGCCCCCGAGTCGCCCGCCGACACGCACAGAGCGCTCGGTGGGAAGCGAGCGAGCTGCCGATCGGAACGGGGCCGACAGGACCGCAGAATGCAGAGATCAGTACCAGAGAGGGACCTCATGAGCCCTCAGACGAGAGGTTGGGTCTACTTCCTGCATTCATCCCCCCAAGGTATGAATACTGGATGGATGGGAAGCCTTATTATGATGTCGGGTGAAAGCCTTTTTGTCCAATATGAGGATGTATTAAGAATTCATGGCAAAATGATGATTGGGGAAATCAGCGACGGGGATCAGGCCCCACGGAACGCCATCCTTCACCGGCAACGTCTACCGCCTCGCGGAAAGTCCACCAGAAATGAATATTTACAGTTTTCTTGACTTATGGCGATGGTTCCTATCGCCGGGTCTGAACGAGAAAGGAGCTGCAATAAGCCGAAGTAAATAGAAAGACATCGGCAAAGGAGGAAGAGGAGGAGGGGGGGGGGAGAGAGAGAGGAAAGAAATGAAGAAAAAAAAAATCGTAATGCAATGAGGGCAGGAAGAAGGAGAGAGAAACTGTCATATCTCGGCTGTAATAGGGGAACAGGAGCCTTTGCTGATTGGAGTTGCCATGGCGATGGTTGGCACCTAGTGTCTGTGTGTGTGTGTGTGTGTGAGTGTATCTGTGCATGATTGTATTTGTGTGTGCCTGGTTGTGTGTATGAATGTGCACGTGAGCATCTTAAAAAGTGTGTGTGTGTGTGTGTGTGTGTGTGTGTGTGTGTGGAGGTGGGGATTTGAATGGTGGGATCTTGTTGGGGGATTATTAGTGTTGTCAAAGGCAAATGAGGAAGGGGACCGGAGAGGCACAACAAAGCGCCACTATCCGACTCTGCGGATGGCGAACACACTGAACACACAACCAGGAGGCAGGCGGAGCAGCGAGTGTGTGTGTGTGTGTGTGTGTGTGTGTGTGTGTGTGTGTGTGTGTGTGTGGGAGATGTCGATCTTTTACATTGATGCAACAGTAACTGATTGAATTCTGGCGAGATGGGGGGGGAGACGAGGCGCCGGGCATGCTGGGACGTCCACGCGAATGTTCGTCCAGATCGTCAGGCGCTCGTTTCCCTCGACGTGCGAGCTTCTTCCTGCCAGAGTCTCGGCGACATTAGCCAAGCGAGGGAGAGAGAACTCCTCACCACGCAGAGATGCACACGGCGCCGACTCAAACCCACGTGTGAGGCCGTGTGTGTAACAGGAAACGACTCGGCGGCGTGGAAAGCACAAAGAGCACGCGGGGCGTCTTGACAACGCGGCGTGGGCTGCCGGCGCCACTTTTTGACGGCAAAGAAACACTAAAAATGAACCGCATCGAGTGCATTTGTAATCCAATTGCTCACTGACGGCAACACGCGCACACACACGACACACACACGACACACACACTCCTCTCCTACAGGTAACGACTACAGCCGGACTCATTATTCTTCAATCCCAGCTTCCAGGGTGTCTTTCGTCTAAAGGTCACGACATCAGCCTCTAATTGTTTTTTTTCGGAGGGTCACAAACCTGTTTGTCGACTGGTCCAAAGTCAGCACCTCGCGTCTCACGCTCATTATTAATAATGGCCACGGCTCCGGGTCAATATGTTTCAATGCGAGCGAGAGAAACTTCAGAACTGACGCTAGGAGATGCTGCTGGAAACCCACAGGAACACACCGGTGTGTGTGTGGAGTCCGTTGGATTCTACATTTGAGTCTCTAATCGGATTCATCTTTGACATGTTTTGATTTGCACGGTCAGTCGACAGTGTGGGCAGCACAGTTTTTTTGCATTTTGAATTTCTGTGTTCAACTTTTCCAGTTCTAATATTTCATATGAAATCCATCACTTGGTGTGTGTGTGTGTGCGTGTGTGCCAAAAGTTTTCCCATGGAAATAGCCACCAGACGCTGGGTATTAAGAAGGCTAGAGGCTGAGCCACTAATCTGTGATGGACAGGTGCATAATGAACATGTATTTATAGGCAAGAAAAATAATGTTTATTTATAACGCTTGGTGTCACACAAAGGCAATTCAAAGGCTTTTTACAAGTACCTTAATTAAAATACTCAGCGTGAGGCACTAAGACGCAAAACTGATATTAATGAAGATTTATTCAGAGTGTTTTAGTCCAACGCAAAGGAGAAGATACGCTTGTATTTAATAGTAGTCATAGTGGAGCAGGTCTGCTATGTTATCTAGAAGTTTGTTCCAGATTTTCTGACAATTATGTGGAGCAATAATTATAAAATGCTCGTTCCGCACAATCAATTTGAGCAGAGTGAGCGGAGTGCAGAAGTGCATCAAAGGGATTAAGTTCAACGCTTTCCCGAAAATTGGATGTCATCTGCATGTTAGCCGATTATTTTTTATTTGGAGATGCTCATATAGGGTAAAGAGGAAAGGGGCGGAGCCTCGTGGATCTCCACTTTGTCACTACAGAAGTACATTGGAGATATGTCATGCAATTCAGTACAATTGGGTGTCCTCTGCATGAGAAGATATGTTTTCATTTGGCCAAATGGGAACATTCAATGGTTAAATAGAAGAGGACCGAGGACGGAGCCTTGTGGAACGCCACGCCGCATGAATGTTTGGATACACGATTGCTCAATAAGACGATTAATCAAACCAAAACCGCAAGAACCGTCCAATGATTTGACTTATTGGGCTTCAGTTTGTCATCACAGATCCATCTCAAATGAGTGTGGGTCGTTATACATGCCAAGTTAGCCGCTGAGCCTTTGGCTGCTGCGTCACCGCGACAACCCCCTCGCATAAACCTTGTGACTGATTGTGATTACACAATTATTAATACCCCTGCTATGAAGGCATGACAACAGCGGAGCCGTCATTACAGACGCTTTCAGTTCACACTCGGCATTCCTGCCGAGTGTACACAACAATCTGCCTGAGCCGCTTGTCATTTCACTTCCACTTTAAATCCTGCGCCGCTGTGGGAAAGGGCTCCACTTCATGAATCATTCACTTGTTATTCTGCAACCCAGATATGGAGGAGACGAACGCGTTGCAGTCTTCAGCCTCCAGTTCCACATTATATCCGTCTTTTCGGCTCCCCTAGACGGCGATAGAGAATCCCGGCTCGTGATAGAAGTTCCCGACTTAGTAAATGTCAATCTCTCGGCGGCTTGAGAGGAGACACAATGGGCTTTTTATGACGGCTTCAGTGCCATGATAATTAGGCGCTGGTTGGAGAGGCAGGCTAAAACCGGGACGCCATTTGCAGCGTTTGGATGTGTGTGTGTGTGTGGTGGCGGGGACGGTAACCGAGCTGATCCATAGTACACAATGGACCGGCAGCTGCTGTAAACGATAGCAAGGTCATCACCACTGCAGCCGCTCGATCAGGACTGGTGTGTGTGAGAGTGTGTGTGTGTGTGTGTGTGTGTGTGTGCGTGTGTGATGGAGAGTCTGGAAGAGGGAGGAGAAAGTTGGCAAGTGTGCGTGATAGAGTGCAGCTTCATTTCCATCCATCTGTCAAAAGGTTTTTAAGAGGACTTTCAAAACTTTCCAAATAAAATGCAAATTAAGTGCATTTCCATCAACTGTATTAGAGCATATAAAATACCTTAAACATAATGTATGGCAGGTGTCTCGGCTGATGCATCGCTGCATTGAGCTGTCTAGTAAGAGGAGTCAGATAAAACAAAACTACAGCGAGAAGAAAGCGTCAAGGCACGAGATGAAGCGGCTTGTCATGTCGCCTGGAGGCCGGTCCCCTTCACGATGCTCGGACCCAATAAAAACGATTTTATTGGGTCCGATATTCTTCTAACGTGACACTTTGTATCGTGCAAAAACAGAATGATAATTTGGCTCGCGTGAAACGGAGAAAGAGGAGAGCCTCTTATCCTTTTCCACTACGTCACCCTTTTCGATTGGTTGTGATGATCATAAACACACAAATAGAAGTATGGATTTCATGAAACCTGCCGCGTAAGTCACACATACACCCGTAGGAGTGCTTGATGGGGAGATGGCTGCACAAGAACTAACTATTTTGCTCTTAAAAATGGAAAATTAAAATAAATCCTGGCATGTAAACGGAGAAACGCGCTATTGGAAACGTTGCATTAGCTATATTTATTAAAACCTCCCTGCCATGCCTCTCTGGGCTCGAGATCTCCTGGTGGTGCGATAAGGTTTTTAATGAATTGGCCCGCGTCCAGCAGCACAACATTACCCGACAATAGACGCCGGTGCGTGCCACTAAATATCTGATGGGCTGCCGATTCCTCTCCTGATGTGAAGCGCTAAACACGGAGAGATGCCATTAGTGCGGGGCCCGGCGGTCCCCAGCCATTATCTGAGCAACGCCATCTTGACATAAACATGTTGGAGGCAATTAAAGCGCCTACGTGTGAGTCTGTGTCTGTGTGTGTGTGTGTGTGTGTGTGTGTGTGTGTGTGTGCTTATAGCTGTCAAAGAGCAATTACGGTGACAACGTCCTCATTTTCATATCAGAGGAGGCCGTGATGTTTCACAACTTGATGAATGTGTTTTCAGGAGGACTCGCGCGTCTTTGCACGAGAGCCCGCGCACGCCAACGCGCCCGAAACCACGCGCGCGTGAGGACGGGCGAGAGGCAGTAAATGGATCTTAATTGATGCACGACATCCTTTCGTTGTATTATTTACAGGCTCGGCTCATTATTCTAACGTTCGCAAACTCTAAGTACGCCAAGCGGCTTCCACGCCGAGAGCAAATACAAACACCAGCCCAGAATAGAGATAGGCCCGACTTGATGGCGGGAAGACGTGGTTGTGTGTGTGTGTGTGTGTGTGTGTGTGTGTGTGTGTGTGTGTGTGGGAAGTGGAAGTGGGGTGAGCATTATTTTGTGCCAGGAAGTGGGATGTGTAAATGTGCGTGCTTTGTGTGCCGTTTCCCTACCAACGCTCGTCTTCATTTTCTCCTCAAGCTCTTCATCATCGCCGCCGGTTGAGTCTTCAGATCTGCTTTCTAGGAAGTGAGAAGAAACCGGAAGGAAAGGCCGAAGACGCCGCAGTTCTCTGCATTAATATGCCTCATAGGGCGAATAATAATAACCTCTAATCGGCTTTAGTTCCCTGCCTCAGTCATCCTACAGGAGGAGGAGGAGGACATTTTTTCCAAATGATGTAAATGTGGGAGAAAAATGTAATTAAATTCAATGAAAGATTTTAAAAAAAGAAAAGAAGTGTGTGCTCCATTTGTAACGTGTGCATGATCACATCTGGGTGTGAGTGAGATCACATTATTCTGCAGGGAGCGTATCTGTGTGTGTGTGTGTGTGTGTGTGACATTAATTGAAGCAAGGTGCTGTGCCAGACTCGCCATTATGGGACTGAATCTTGATCTAATCCGCAGAGTTAGTGGCCTTAAATGGATAATGCTTCTGTACTAGGGTCCAGTCACTGGGGAGGCTGGACATACAGTCCATGTGGGTGTGTGCGTGGGAGAGAGAGAGAGAGTGTGTGTGTGTGTGTGTGTGTGTGTGTGTGTACACGTACCGGAGTCGACAGCTGAAACCGAGCCAAAGGCAGAGCGGCATGCCTGTCGCATGAGCAGAGAACTTTCCAGAGTAACTGAGACCCCCAGCTGGTCTCCGCCGAGCGGCCGGAACTCCGACGCCCGCTAACACGAGCCGACACGGCCGGGTCCAAAGGGGAGGAGAGGCCCGGGTGTCGGACCCGGGAAGATTGGAAATAGAGGCAGTGATGGAAAGGCGGGAGAACAGATGAAAACCAAACAAGGGTGAGAGAAAGGCCGAGAGCAGAAGAAGGGGAGAAAAAACTAAACATGGTATGTGAGAGAGTCGCTTGTCCATCAGGGAGGAGCGGGCGAGCCGACGAGTCAATTACAGGCGGCGAGGCAGAATGTCACGGCCGCCGGACACTAAACCGACGGCTTAACCTCCTCACAGCGCATCAATATGGAGGAGGAGGAGGAGGAGGAGGAGGAGGAGGCCGGGGGCTCGTGCATTCCCAACAAATATGCAGGCGTTGTTCTCGTCTCAGACGTCACAACAGAGGAAACGGATTGGACCTGGACTTCCTCCCCCGGTGTTTGCCAAAATCCCTTTCAGTTTGGCATCACAGTTTCATCACTTACCTCAGAGAGGACGTGGACGTAAGAAGCTAGGAACACACACACACACACACACACACACACACACACACACACACACACACACACACACACACACACACTGTGCCGATGCCAGGGAGCAATTAAAACTTTGCCTCGTAATCGTCACACTGCAATGGATCCTGACCGGGCGCCAACCTCCGGCTGTGGAAGAGGAAAGCCAACGCAGAAAGCTGGGGGGGAAGGGGGGGTGGGGGGGGGACTAAATTCCCGCAGACTAAATTCTGCTCTTCTAATCTACGCGCTGTGCGTCCGTCCCACCGAGGGCCATCTGGAGGGTCGCTATCTTAAAGACCAGTGTCCATCGAGGGCTCCAGGCCCAACGGGTCCACCGCAGAGGCCTCCACGCTCGCCAAGTCTCAGCGGGGCGGCGCCGAGCGTCCAACGCCGGCCGACGGGCCGAGTCCATCTTCTGCTGTTCAAAAACACAACAGGAAGAAATACAGGAACGCAGATAAGACCCGCCACATGTACGGCGTCCACAAGCTCCCCACTGTCAATCCTGCTTAACTGACTCACACATCTCCTCTCACACACACACGCACACACACACACACACACACACACACACACACACACACACACACACACACACACACACATAGAAGAAGGCTTCTATAGGGCTGTTTGCTCTCCACTCGAGTGGAGGAATAGGATGTGACTGCCCCTCACGGACATCTATTGGCCTTCACCCCTCCAGGGTTTCACCACACACGTGTGTGTGTGTGTGTGTGTGTGTGTGTGCGCATGTGTGTGTGCGTGTGTGTGTCTTTCATGAGTCACTTATCAAGTCAAGGCAGCCCCTCTGGCTTCCAAGAGGCCCGACCTTCACCTCACCTCCAATGCCACGTCAACGCACGGCAACTTTATTCTTCTTTTTTTTTTGTGAATGCATGTGTGTGTTCGTATGTGTGTGTTCGTATGTGTGTGTGTATGTGCGGGTTAGCTCTCGAAAAATTAAGCAAAACACATAGGGAATCCCCGGCTCAACTCTCTCTCAGAGGGTGGTCGGAGCGAACAGGTCACTGATCTCTGATGTTTACAGGGGAAATCCATCAAGTGTGTGTGTGTGTGCATGAGTGTGTGTGTGTGTGTGCTTTGTTTGCTGAACTCTGGCTGCATCAGTCCTGAGTTTCTCTGTCGGGGGAAGCGTGTTGATCACTCGAGGCGACGGTACACTGTGAGCTCCGGGCCGTGCCAGGGAATGTGCTCATGAATCCGGGAAGAGGTCACGCGAGTGCAGGACGCCGCCCCCTGTAGGACGCCGTCAGCATCACCACGACGACGCTCCTCTGGAAGTCGTATTCTTCTTCATCAAAGCAACTTGTGAAGGACATTAATTAGGCTGTGTGTTGATGTGTGTGTGTGTGTGTGTGCGTGTCATTCTCATTTCCTCTCTATCATGGAGATTATCTGTGGACTGCAAAGAATTGTGGGGGGTGAGAGATCGGGGGGGAGAGTGGCAGAATGGAAAGAGGAGACGGAGGAGTGTGGCGGAGAGGAGCTCACAGACGGAGGAGGGATGGAAAGTCAAGCCGCCGAGTGAGAAGGGCAGGCAGTTGGGAACGTGTGTGTGTGTGTGTGTGTGTGTGTGTGTAGCTGCGTCCGTTTGACTGTTATGTCTAGAAAGGAGGCGTAATGGAGGGGACGGAATGACTCAGTGAAGAAGAAGAAGAAGAAGAAGAAGAAGAAGAAGAAGAAGAAGAAGAAGAAGAAGAAGAAGAAGAAGAAGAAGCCATCCCGCAAAACAATATAAATGATAAATAAAAAAACAATTATGCAAAAAGAAATAATGCGGTGCCTTATTCTATTGTGGTGGGGGGGGGGGGGGTCATCCTCCTGTGTTTGGCTCTTTTTCTCCTGCAGGCTGCAGCTCAGACGAGCTCTAAGTGGCATCCAGATGTGTAACACGGGTCAACAAAGCTCATGTTTGTGGTGGTGGTGGAGAGGGTGTGTGTGTGTGTGTGTGTGTGTGTGTGTGTGTGTGTGTGTGTGTGTGTGTGTGGGAGGGGTGGGGGGATAAGAGAAGCACAACTTTGTCTTTGCGACACAGAGCTTCTCAATTAGCCAGTAATCGCCTCGCCTTAACGAGCAGGACATCTCTTAGCACTAATGAAGCTGGTGGCAGCCGCAGTGTGTGTGTGTGTGTGTGTGTGTGTGTGTGTGTGCAGTATGAGGTGTGTGTGTGTGTGTGTCTCTGCAAGAAAGCCTGGAGACAGAGCGGAGGTCTCATGGAGTCGGGTCCGCAGCTCGTCTTCAGCGAGCTGTTTGGCATTCTCTGGAAGGAATGCGTGGATGGATTACAGCGCTGGCCGCGACACACACTTTCCAATGAGGCTCCACTTTGTCTTCACCCCCCCCCCCCACACACACACACACACACATACACACACACTACCACCCCCCCCCCCCAACAGGAAGTGACTGCACCTGACCAAGAAGTAGTCAAAAAAAACTCAGGATGTTCATTTTTAAGACGGATAGATTTGGTCACTTTAGAGCCGAGTTAGCGGTTTCCATTCATGTGTGCTAAGCTAAGCTAAGCTAAGCTAACCTCATGTTTATCACACAATTATAAAGCTGGTCTCAATCTGCTGGTCTAACCCTCTGCACACGTTGCAGGAGTCGTCGTCTCCCTGAGAGTTATAAGGAGACGATACATCACACCGTCCTCCAGCGCGACGGAAACTAAGCGCCTCTAAGCCCCCCGGGCCGGGCGGCGGCGGCTCTCTCCCCGGGCGAACTGGGACACGCGACATATTACCCCATCCTTCCCCTGGCGCTCACAGCAACCCGACCCCCCTGACCCCCCCCACCCCCCCCCCCACCCCCCACTGCCAAGCAAAACACCTGGCATCTGCATGAGAAGGGGTGCCAATTTCCCAGTGACTGCCAGGCGGTCAGCTGAGCCTCTGCCACACACACACACACACACACACACACACACACACACACAGTCAACATGCGTGTGTGTGTGTGTGTGTGTGTGTGTGTGTTGCGGATGCGCTGCTGTGTCAGGAGAGACGGCCCTTATGAGAATTGTGAGCGAGGGTAAACTTCTGGGAACATTCACGACGATGTATTCACACGCCGTGTGTGTGTGTGTGTGTGTGTGTGTGTGTGTGTGTGCGTGGAGCGCCGGACAAAGTGTCGACATGTCATTTTTATACGGTTCCGACATTCGCGCGGTTCCCCGCGCTGCGTGCTTCCATTCCTTGGCGTGTCGGGAGGCCGGGGCCGGGTGCCGACAGCCTGGTGGCCGCGGGCCAGGGGTCACGGACTTCAGCTGTTGCACACCGCAGCGCACCGAGCCACACACGGCACTTTATGGGCTGTGCTTCATGTGTGTGTGTGTGTGTGTGTGTGTGTGTGGGAAGAGAGGGTTCGGGAGGGTTCGGACACGAGGGATCTGACCAGCCGGAGCATCTGCAGCACGGGAGGCCAACACACGATGCCGCCTGCTCACTGGAGGCGGAGGGGGGACCAGTCGCTGGTTCATGATGGATCCACTGGTTTAAGAAAACTAAAAGAAAATCCATATTTTAAATATATATATATATATATGTATCAAAAGAAAGCACCTCAAAAAGCAGGAGAAGGAATGCCGTGTTGAGCTGTAGCATTATGGTCTGTATTTACACTAACTGGCTGAACCCACAAGAGCTTACCACACTGAGCTGGATGTAATGCCGATGGCATTCCAGCTGCATGCCCTCCCCCCCCCCCCATGTTACCGGCGTGGCTGCAGAGAACAAAGGGCCCCGGTTTGATGGAGTCGATGAGGATGAGGGTCCGGGGTCTCGGCGGTCCGGCCCCGAAAAGGAAAAGGAGAGAAAATGCTTAATGGGATATGCAAACCTTTCATTGTTGCCACGACGATGTCATCAGCTCTGGAAAAAAAAAGGGGGGGGGGGGCTGCTGTGCCAGGAGCAGCTGCCCCCTACGTTGCCATGGCGACGGCCGGCGGAGGAGACGTTGGCGCGGCGTGCGTGGGCCGGAACGCGGTCGGGATGAACGTGTCGACTCGGCGAAAAAGAAGAAAAAAAGACGTTAAGTAAAAAAAGTGACGTCTTAAACACAGCACACGGGGAAATGAAGCAGGAATATTGCACAGGATATGAAATTATTTCCAATAGCAGCCCAACTGTGGAAATTCAATTTCACAGCTCATGAACAATATCAAACCAACACCGGCTGAGCGATGGGGATCAAAAGGCGACACGCCGGGCGGAGGAGGAGGAGGAGGAGGAGGGTGAAGGGCGGGCTAACCGCCACGGGGTCCATAACTCCACCAATCTCCATATTCAGGCCCTTTAAACTGCACATTAGCCACCAGCGGCTCCCGGGACGCTCAGATCCCGAGAGCAGCGGCGGCCCGGCGTTCTAATGAACTGCATAATTAAAGAGGAGCCGGGCGCCGCAACGAGGGCCGGATGGAAACAAACGGCGGCAGGTGAAGGGCAGGAGGACGGCGGGCTAATGCGGTGGAATGTGCCTTTAATGAAGAGGGGAGAGGGTGTGTGTGTGTGTGTGTGTGTGTGGGGGGGGGGGGGGTCACGAGCAGGTCGAGGTCACCGTGGGCGCTCAGCCGCTCGTTTCATTCTGTCCCTCCACCCCTCCACCCCATCTCCATCCCTCTATCTCTTTTTTTGGGCCTGTGTGGGAGAAAGATAAGTGTTACCGCCCCCCCCCCCCCCCACCTTTTGATTGACACATGCTAACAAGCCGAGGTGTCGGACAGGGGGGCGCCGGCGGAATAGGTGATGCTCGGAGAACATAGCCGGAGTTTCTCCCGCAACCCCCGCGGAAAGTGCGGCGAGGTATCGAATGAATTCACGGCGAAGAGAAGAAGAAAAAAAGGAAGTGAATTTCTTTGCAAAAAATAAAATAAAAAAGGGCCCTAGAAGAACCGGCAGGGAAGATCAACAGGAGGCGGACGGGAGGGGGGGGGGGGGGGGGATCATGTGAGGAGGAAGAGGCGCTGATGTGAGGCATGAACAAACATCTGTCAGTGCATGCACACAGTGTGTGTGTGTGTGTGTGTGTGTGTGTGTGTGTCATGTGATTGAAACTGAAGCATCTCTCTTGTGAACAAACGTGGGACACACACACACACACACACACACACACACACACACACACACACACACACACACACACACACGCTTGTTTAATGGCCGTTAAATGCAGTTAATGCGAGGATGTTCCGTTGTTGTTGTTTATCGTCTTTGGCAGCCAGTTGAAGGAGCCGTCGACTGAGCGGGAGGGAGATGAGGAGCGTGGTGGGGACACGTCCACGTGGGGGGGTTCACAGGGCGGGGGGCGGGGGGTAGCTTGAAACACATGTGGGGCTGTGGAGGATCCACCAAGCCACAAACTGTGAAATAAGTGCAGCAGTTGTTTTCTCTGTGCGGGATCAGGAACACATGTGATGCAGCCCCCCGTGTCACATGCTCGACATGGGGGGCTGTAGTTTGGGGGTTGGAACTCACTGGGCTTTCTTCCCCCGGGCCTTAAAGAGACAGAGCGTAAATACGGGTCAATTATGATGTGTTTCTGGACCATTAAAGCATGTTTTTGTAGACAGAGCTGAATACCAGCGATAACCTGGAGGTGAGCGCGACGTGTCCCCTTTAAGGGTCACTTACTGGGTATTCTTGACCGTGACCATTCGAGGCCTTAATACTAGTTTTAGTGAAATAAGTTACGTTGTCATCGTGTGAAAACTAAAAATTAAACAGGGGGGGGGGGGGACGACAACGACGACAAGTACGTGTACCTTTAGGATTTATTGCTGGTCACATGTTTGTTGCCGAGGAGGAACTGCTTTTAAAAGAATCCTTCCTGCCGGCGTGTCCGAGGCCCGTCTCATTGTTCGTCTTTACCGCCCGACAAAACAGCCCATAATGTTCCCATCGACCCCGGAGTGTCTTTGAACGCCACACCGGAGGATAGCCAGGGTTCTTACACATGTTGATTAGTGGTTTTCCAGGACTTTAAACCAAATTTCCAGGAGCAAACTAAAATCTCTGTTAATACGAGAAAAGGTGAGAACATTTAGTATTTAAACAATGTGAATTCCAAACCATACAGTATAGATTTAATGAAACAAATGAATAAGAGACAATATTTTATTTAAAGAATAAACACTTGCTTCCCAAGCTATTGCCATCGAACTTTCCGGTTACGGTGCGTTCACTTGCAACGCGGGAAAAAAAGAAAATTGCGCCGCAAGTATACCGTCTTATATTTTGAGTCTTTCTTTCTAAAACAGATTCATTATTTC
>CM070103.1:2287500-2290000 GCA_036178185.1 Liparis tanakae
GTGTTTTGAGAGTGGAGAGACGTCCACCGCCGGCGACGGGTGGGTTCACCAAACGCAAGGAAACGAGAACGCACACTTCTTTTCTACCTTTTCATGACCTTGACCTTTGACCTTTGACCCAAAAGGGGCAGAGGCGGCACCATTTGTTTCAAGCTGTTATTTTAAGGTAGGAAAAGTTACATAGTGTCGCTTTAAGACGCACACACACACTGCATGCGTTTACCTAAACAATGCATCGATTTGCTCTGGAGAAGAAGAAGGAAAAGAACAGCTGCTGCACACACACACACACACACACACACACACACACACACATACGTGCGTTTCACGCGGCGATGCACGGAAATAGCAATAAATAAGTATCCGTCAATGCATCCGTGTATTTAAATGTTTCGGCCATCCATTACGATATGAATTGTTTATTTAAAAGACGTGTTACAGTATGTTCAGCGAGTTGGCAGAATCATTAGCGGATGATGCATTCTGCACATTCTGCACATTCATCCTTGTCTCGACGCACACACACACACACACACACACACACACACACACACACACACACACACACACACACACACACACACACACACACACGGTTCTGGCGCTAATGGCGGCGCTAGCCGAGTGCGAGCGACACCGAGCAGGCCCGGCTGGCAGAGCGACCCATTAGCCGCTCCGGCTCCGCTAATCAACCCGGGGCTGTGTCAACAACCGCGCTGGAAACTGGCGCTCGCCTCGTCTAAACGGGCCCGTGTGTTTACGCTCGCCGGGGGGGGGGGGGCTCCCGGCTCGGGGTTGTAAATGAGAAGGCGAGGAGTGACGGCGAGCGGCCCGCACGTACACTCGGGGGAGGAGACTCGTTCCACGACGTGATTCTGACGGAGCCGCATTAGTCGAGGCCGCCGCCTCTCAAAAGCGCGGAGGTCAAAGGTCGGGTTCCTCTCCGACTGTACAGCGTAATGGAGACGTGCGCTGGGGGGGGAGCGCTTAACGACGGGAACAGATGGGAATGCAGAAACCTCCCGGCCGGCCACCAATCAGATGCCATCTCTCAGATTCCTGGCGGTTCAAGCGCGGTTCACCGGCGGCCTTTTCTCCTCGGCTGCGTTGGGTTGGAGGAGGAAGAGGAGGAGGAGGAGGAGGAGGAGGAGGAGGAGGAGGAGGAGGAGGGACTGCTGCCCCCCCCACAGAGGAGCCGACCGAACGCCACGTGACGGTCTTTGAATTTCTGGCGGAGCTCACGGAGAGCGGAGGCCTCGGAGTGTGTGTACGCTTTGTTTATTCATAAAACACACACACACATACACACACCTGAGAGGCTGTGAGGGAGACGAGATACGAAGGGACACAAAGAAGCGTCGGACAAAAGGAGTGATGGGATCAGAGGAGAAGTTATTGTAGACGTCTGATTCCATTACGCCCGCCTGTGTCTGCCTCTGACCGTCAGCTGGACGCTCCGCCCGGCTCCTCCAGAAGAACGGCGGCCAATAAGAAGAGGTCAGGGCTTCTTCCTCTCGGGAAATCACACTACGAGAAAAGAATCCGCACATCGCTTCAGATGCTCTGGGCTGCTTATTTTAACACAGAAAGAACGTGTGTGGGGGGGGGGGGTCACGTGACCGTCTGAACCAATCTCGTAGGAGACGACGGCAGCCGGCGTGGCGAGAAACGTCGGCGGCGAAAAAAATTAAATGAGTAACGGAGACAATAAGTGTAACTGACTTTAAAGTGACCCTGGATCACGACGCATCAATACACAACTCAATTGGGTTTTAATAAAGATGCTGGGGGAAGTGCGACGCAAATATGACTCCTCCCCCCGATGTCATAACGACCTGTGCAATAAGTTCCAGCGGGGGAGGAGCTTGTGTCCAATAAGCGACTCTCTACATCTCTGATTGGATAACCTGGGTCGCTGCGTCCGTGACCCGCTGCTTTGAATTGGTAATGACGTTAATATCCTCCATATGGCTGTGTGTGTGTGTGTGTGTGTGTGTGTGTGTGTGTGTGTGTGTTAATGGCTGACGGAGAGGGGAGGCTGGAGCCAGAGTAGCACTATCGTCCTCCCTGGGGCGGACCGCTCCTCGCCGCCACTTCCAGCCCCGGGTCCAAACGCGCCCTCCCAGACGGCGGCGCCCGGCGTCCCGGGTGGAGCGCCTCTCCTCCCTCTCTCTCCTCCCTCTCCTCCCTCTCTCTCCTCTCTCTCCTCCCTCTCTCTCCTCCCTCTCTCTCCTCCCTCTCAACACTTTGGGATTGGGAGGAGAAATGTTTTCCCGATACCAGAGAGAAGGCGGCAGATCCGGACTAGTGTGTGTGTGTGTGTGAAGCCACACACACACACACGCACACACACACACACACATGAGCAGACACCCCTCAAAGATGAACCCCTATAATAGACCATATGTAGCTGAAACGGGGACGAACATGTTCACAGCAGGCAGCTCAACCCTGGAAGTGAATATTTAAGCGTCTGCCTCCCTCTGACTCGTCCCTCTGC
>CM070103.1:2300000-2307500 GCA_036178185.1 Liparis tanakae
GTTCTTTGTGTTCCACGTTCTTTACTTGTGCGTGTTAAGGTGCCGTGTGTTGTGTCCTGTGTGTTGTAATGTGTTCCTGCAGCTCGTCGGGCTTTGATGACGGCCGTGTTGACTCAGAAACACGTGAGACCAATAACTCCGTCACGCAGAACCACGGCGTGGTGTCTTTCCTGACGGATGGAAAGGGATACTTTACATTTATGGACTCAAGGGTCCCACAGGGAATAATTCAATTATTGCAATCAGTTACAGAAGATGAGGAACAGAGGAGAAGAGGAGGAGAAGAGGAGGAGAAGAGGAGCTCTGGGGCCTAATTGGCCATCAAGAGCTCACAGAGAGCTTCATTAGCATATCGAGGAACATCAAAGAGAGGAGGGACAGGGCGGTGGTCACCAGGACAAGAGTGACCTATCCACCGACAGGGAACACGGGGCACATGAGAGACGGATGGACAGGGACAAGAAGTCCAGATTCTCTCACACACACACACACACACACACACGGCTGAGAGAATAGGGTTAGGGTTAGGGTTACGGAGACGCGTGCCGCACGCACCTGTCCTCCCGTTCCATCGCACAGAAACCCACTCAGAGCTCGGAGAGGGCGAACGGCGCCGCTGGCCTCGTGCGCAGAGCTGGGATGGCCTTTTTTTTTTTTTTTTTACCGTTCAAAGGCTACAGAAACAGATGAATGAGCAGCGCGGCGCCGGAGGATGAGGAGGCAGGCGGCTAAACGCCTGATCACACGAGGCCACGGCGAGCGAGAGAACGGGCGCCGCGCTCAAGTAGCTCTTTTTAATCTCATACACAGATTTCATATCTACTACTAGGGGGGGGGGGGGGGGGGGCTTTTGATCACAGTTGCAGTAGTTTTTTTTACTTCCAGGTGCTCGATTATAATTGAGATTTTGTAGCCATCATGTTGCGTTTCAATACAACAGTCTATTATCACGCTCGCTCTATTTTTGCATCCAACATTACTTCCCAGGTGTTTCACTATTCTCTGTGTGTGTGTGTGTGTGTGTGTGTGTGTGTGTGTGATTGTGAGTGGGGTGTTTCATTATCGGGCTCCTCGGGGGAGGAACAAAAAATACATACCGCTGGCTATTTCTTTTTGGTGGGGTGAAAAATAACAAGCGGTCTGGCGCTCTGCGCTCTGATCGCGGCGGCGGCGGCGCGGCGCCTCGAGCTACCGGGCCCGTCGGAAAAGAAACCCCGCCCCCGCGGATGAGGCCGGCTTCGCAGAGCTTCTGGGAAAAAACACGTCAATCCAAACCGCATCGTCTCCTCGGCGAAAATGGAAAAAGGAATCCAGCTCGGGGGAAACGGCTTTTCGCAAATCGCTGCGGACAGATTCAACGATCGGGATCACAGTGTGAGTTTCTTTTTGCATTTCTGGACTCGCTATTAAAGAAAGAAAAAAAAAATGTTGTTTTGAAAATGGCTGATAAATGTCTATTGATCTTCACGGCGAGTCGGGGAGTGTACGGAGGTAAATGATATGATTCCTCGGCCGGATCAATACCGGTTCACAAACATTTAGCAGAGCTGCCTGGTTAGGACAGGCAACTGTAGTGAGACCTCAGGGAAGAGGGGGAACGGGGGGGGGACGCAACAGGAGAGAGAGAGAGAGAGAGAAGGTTGTGGAGCTGAAAGAAAGGGTGGATGGAAATGTCACCGGTCTAATAGATCTCTCCATAAACTAAATGAGGAGGAGGAGGCGGGCGGGCGCCGCCTCGATGGCTCACGCCGCCTCAAATGTTAACAAGAGATCTGAAAATAGCCCCAGAAAGGAGGGGCGTGTGTGTGTGTGTGTGTGTGTGTAGGGGGGGGGGGGGGGGGGGGGGGATACCAGGAGTGCTCTGGAGAAAAACACGCATGCTTCCATTTCACATTTCAGTCCTTCAAACTCGTGTCCCGCACCTCGCTGTCATTCCGTGGCGTTTGGGGTTGGGTACCCTCCCCCGGCGTTGTTATTCCATGCTGTGTGTTTTTATTTGTTTTAAGGCGTGCACACTCACCCGGTGCGGGTCGTGCTCCAGGACCCGGCGGCGCTGGCCGTCCAGCTCGTCGTAGCCCGGAGCGGCTCGGGCCGGCTGCGGCTGCGGCTGCGGCTGCGGCTGCGGCTGCGGCTGCTCCCTGCGCGGCGCCTGCAGACGCTGGTCACTGCGGGGGGGACGGAGAGGGGATTAAAGAACAGCACATGCAGCTCCATCCTCTCTTAATCCACCTGTATAGAGTCCATATCGATGGTTCTCAACCTTTTTAAAGTTACGTACACCCTGTGAAATATTCTTTCTAGCCGAGTTCCCCCTGAACGAAGCATTTAGATTTGAAATCTGGTCTATATATACATTTGGTGCTCGGCGGTGACAGCCCTCGACAGGCGCCGGCAGACAGGTAATATCCACAAAGCGCCGCCTCCGAGAAGACGGCGGCGCCTGAACTGAACTTTCCACGGCTGACAGACAAAACCAAAAGAAGAAAAGAACCGTAATGGAAACATGTGATGGATGGGCCTTCTTTTGGGGACCTGAAGTCGCACAGAGGCCGAGGCAACCCGCCCTCGATCGCCCCCTGACAACGAGAGAGGGACCGGAAAAGGTGAGGAAGAAATAACAACTTTTCTCTTACTTGTGTTTCTTTGAAACACAAGTAAGAGAAAAGAAGCCAACAGAATGGGGACGAAGTTTAAAAAGAAACGTCATCATGCTCACTGGACCACAACGCCAGATAAGACACACACACACACACCTGAGAGCTGTGTGCACATGAACAAAGGAGGTGCACACACACACACACACACACACACACACCAGGCGACAGATGGGAACGGTGTGTCTGAGCGAGCACAATCCTTCAGGATGTGCGCCCCCGAGGTGCGGCGCCGCGCGGCTGTTTATCGGTGTTTGCCGGCTGCATTGGAACAGCGATCTGGTGTTGACACACACACGCCGCCCTGACGCCCGCTGGTTGTTTCGCCCTCAGGAGTTCAACACGGCAAGAAAGTATGGAATAAAGAAAGAAGAGAGAGGGAGAACTTTACGCCCGTCCTCTCAAACACCTGTAGCGGCGAGGAAGGCCTCCGTCCGACACGCAGAGCGCCCACGCCGTCAACCCTCGGGCGGGTATTGACCGCGTTGGGGCGAGAGAGAAAGAGAGAGAGAGAGCGGGAGAGAGAGCGGGCGAGAGACACAGATAGAGAGGTTCATTAGTGCAGTAGCTTACATCTTTATGTCTCTCCTGTGACCCGGCCTTTAATTAGTGCATCTGGCTGAGGCTCTGTGTGTGTGTGTGTGTGTGTGTGTGTGTGTGTGTGTGTGTGTGTGTGTGTGTGTGTGTGTGTGCGTGTGTGTGCGTGAAGAAGACGGGAAGTGTGTACGAATGTAATGCCGCGTGTGGGAAACGGCGTGAATGCAACTCAGTGGGGACTCGGGAAGCTGAGTCACACACACACACACACACACACACACACACACACACACACACTCCTGTATGTCGATATGCAAAGCGTCGCTGTTCTTCAGCACCCCCCCCCCACCGAGCTTCTTCTAGATTGTAATATCTGTGTGCTGATAGCTGCTTCAGGCTTTAGCGTGCAGCTAATCGATACTAAGCTCCGCCCCCGTGCCCTGCAGACGACCTCGCTGTAAAGATATTCACACTTAATCTTTGTATTATCATTTTTTTCCACTTATGCTCTTGCTTTTTATTACTCACGCTCACCCTCGGCCGCCCACTAGCCCTCGCACAAACAAACAAACACACAAACAAACAGACCCCTCAGCGGACGGGTGCACTTATTTATTTATTTCCACGCCACCGACTCTTCCAGCGAAGCCATTAGCCGCTCCCTGGCCCGTAATTAGGGCTGCCATTTTTGATTGAGCGTGTGTGTCGCTCTCACGGTGAAACAACACCGTAATTATCTCATTATGCCGCGGCCTCCATCACTGACAACGGGAAATGTTATCATATTAATAACTGAAGCCGGAGGCTGATTCTAGATAAAACATCAGGGGGGGGGGGGGGGGTGGTGACGAGCTGACAATCCAGACAGGCTGCTTTCCAAACTGTGACAGAAAAGGGCGAGAGTGTGTACATGTGTCCTGTCCTGTGTGTGTGTGTGTGTGTGTGTGTGTGTGTGTGTGTGTGTGTGTGTGTGTGTTGTCATCAGCAGTAATAACGACTTTCTGATTGCCTGTCTTCCAACCTGAGGCCAGGAGCAGAAACACTACTGGGTGTCACATGGAGTTATTATTGCGTGGGGATCCTCCGATTATACCTTCTACTTTGTTTCCGTATGGGGAGGGGGGGGGGAGGGGGGGGGGGCATAAGACCCGTGTGTCTGATCAATAAAGTCTTATTTTGCTATATTGGCTCGACCGCGGAGATCGCTGCCACTTAAGCCCGACTTGTTTTCCCTTCAAGCGTCACATTTCATCCCCGTTTCAGAGACGCCGGTGGATCAGATCAGAGAGCACTGAGGAGGAGGAGGAGGAGGAGGAGGAGGAGGAGGAAGAGGAGGAGGAGGAAGAGGAGGAGGAGGATGGAGACCGAGGGGAAGAGAGTGAGGGGAGCAGGAAATGAAAGACGCGCCAGAAGACAGAATGAGAGCAACAAGCAAAACAGAGAAACAGACGGGGATGAGAACTTTGGAGAAAAGAGGAGCGGGGGAAGTGGAGCGGGAACAAAACAAACACAACAAAACAAAAGAGAGAGAGAGAGAGAGAGAGAGAGAGAGAGAGAGAGAGAGAGAGAGAGAGAGAGAGAGAGAGAGAGAGAGAGAGAGGTGGTGTTGGACAGACTAATTAGGAAGTGGGTGCTGCCGGAGAGGGGGGGGGGGGGGGGGGACAAGCCGGAATCAATGGGATTCTCCCCATGCTTCACTTCCCATAATGCACCTCTCCAAATAAAATGCCCTCATCTTCACCCCCCCCCCCCCCCCAATAAACAAACTTTCTCCAGAGACCCCGGCCTTCAGCAGAGCGGACCCATTACTCATCATGGGCCTCCGTTAAGTGCACCGCCGTATAAAAAAAGGAAAATAAACGTGATTAGCTCCCAATCAAACACCAGCTTCCAGTAACTGACTGTGGACCAAGATGACCTGGGGGGCTGCTCGATTGAAAAAAAAAAAAATTGCCCAGATCGAGCGCCGATGAAAGAGGCTTTAGAGGCGGAGAAGCCGCCGGCTTCATGTGCCGCCACTAATGATGTGTTGTTTTCCTCTCTGAGCTCGTCCTCCGCCAGGTGTTGCCTGACAACTAAATCAGAACAGAAAAACAAGTCGATGCATTTTCCCGCTGGCAGAAATAGTAACTTTTCTTTCCGGCACCCGCCCTAATGGGAAGTCTCCTCGCATAACGCCGGCCGCCTGCTGCCCGTCGGGGAACGCCACCGCGGCGTCGGCGTCGCAGCAGACCGACGACATTCGTTTTAAAAAAGCCGACAAATCGACATTCGCAAGAGCTCCTCGCTTCTCACGGGAACGTTTGGGCAATTAGTCGAGCCGTCGGGACGGATCTGAGATTAACTTTGTCGCCGCGTCAGGTAAACTTAAAAAGGAGCGTTCTCCTGAAGACGCGTCGCCTTGCTTACATCGCCCTTCATCTTCCATATTCACAACGGCGCTTTTTAAATATTATTTATCTGGCGTGCACATCGCTCCTGAAAGAGAGAGAGAGTCTTCACATCTCTCTCTCCCCCCTCTCTCCTCTTTTCCTCTCGTCTTCTTCAGGTTTCTTCGCCACAGCCTTTTCCGGCTAATCAAGTATGACAAGCATAGCCAACCTTTTTTCTCCACAGGTCAGACGGTAGCGCCGCGCTAATCAAATGTGACGCCCATCACGGCCCACACACCTGCCATCGAGGGCCTAATGGAAACGTCCCGCGGTAAATTAGGGAGACAGCGCCGGCGTCCAGGGGAGGGGGGGGGGGCACTAATATGTCTCAGTTGGCAAAACTAAGCAAACACAGTGGAGGCTGAGGCGTGCACATTCACCTCCAGAAACATTAGTGTTAAGGGGGTCCCTCTTGTATAATGAGCACTTTTCTCCTCAGCATCAATAAAACAGAGGAAGATGAGCGCAACCAGATATGTTGTTCCCTTGGAAACACTAAAACATGCTGCAGCTATCAAAAACTTATATATATATATATATATATATATATATATATATATATATATATATACACACACACACGAACAGTAAGTGATCTCACACCGAGGATTTTAGTGCAGTGGCATAAAACATGCCGGACCACACACAGCATTGTTGCTAGGTTACGCTGAGCGTTACATGTGCCTGTGTGTGTGCGCGTCTGTTTCCGACCGCCTGTTTGTGTTCGTGTGAACGACGGGCGCCGAGGGTTACAGCCCCGCGGCGGGCTCTGTGTGTGTGTGTGTGTGTGTGTGTGTGTGTGTGTGTGTGTTTAAACGGATGCGGCGACTTTGTGAATGGAGCGCCACCGTCCAACCCGCAGGTGGGAATGGATGTGAAGCGTGGAATCCACCTGAGGTCAACCGACGTGGCCGACTGTACTTAAATATCAAAGACACCTTCGTGGCGCCGCCGGCTCTCTTCGTCCCGGGGCTCCTCGTCCATCACGCGACCGCTAAAGACCATCTAACATGCATTATGAGCGACACCGCGGAGGGAGAATGTGACACAGCGAGGTGTAAGAGAGGAAACCGTCTGTAATGAAGTACCTCGAGTGGATGAGAGCTAAAGTGGTCTCACAGATCTGTCAGGCTGCGAGACTGTGGCTAATTATCCCTCCTCCTCCTCCTCCTCCTCCTCCTCCTCCTCCTCCTCCTCCTCCTCCTCTGTCTGCATCCTCTCCTCTGTCACTTCTTCCCTCTTGGATGTACTCTGCCTATCTGATGCGCTTTACTCCCTCTCCATTTTGTCTCTTTCTCTTTCCATTCCCTTCATTTCTTTTGCCTTTTCCGTCTGTCACTCTCTCTCTTTCTCCGTCTCTCTCTCTCTCTCTCTCTCTCTCTCTCTCTTTGTATGCTCAATTTTTTTTGACTTTTTCTTTCTTCCCTGGAAGAGATTGGGTGTCGGGGGCTTAGTTTTTGATTTGCAAGTCAATAGTAATTTCTGTCAGAGACTTTAAGTGTACGGAGGTTTTAATGTGGCCCGTATTATTTCACACGGGAAACGAGACATTTGCATGAGAATGCGTTTTTTTCCTATCGTGTACGCGAACGTCTGCGAGTTAAACTCGAAGGCTTCAAACTCAAACATCAAATGGGAGGAACCCTTTTCAGCGCTAAGTCACACACACACACACACACACACACACACACACACACACGCAATTCCATATTTGAAACGCATGTGAAAAAGAAGAAAAATAACCCGCTTTTAAACTCAACAAGGCTCCCGTGGAGGGTTTTTACAGCCCAAAATAATGTTGGGGCCGAGGCGGTCACATGGCCTCGGGCCGGGCGGGGGGGCAGGGGAGGAGGACACTTCTGAAGAAGGTGTTCGAT
>CM070103.1:2312500-2317500 GCA_036178185.1 Liparis tanakae
GGAGGGGGGAGAGAGAGGGAGGGGGAGGGGGGGGGAGGGGGGAACGAAACACGCCTTTTAAATCACGTGGGAAAGTTCAGGATGCAGCAGGATCGAGGTTCTTTCTAACGTGAGGTGAACTCTTCTTTTTGGGGATCCGCTCCACCGCTTCTCTTTTTCCTTCTCTAAATTCTTCGCATTCCGGGGAAAGAGGCGGGGAAAGAGGCGGGGTCAGCGGAACGCCGCATGAGAACCACGGGCACGCCGGGAAAGGTTAGACTCTCGGCTCCTCGGGCCCGTCCGACAAGAAACACTTAACCTCCTGCGCCTGGAGAGCAAGGTCACGCTCCGGGTGTTTTACTGGGAGCTGCGTGAGTGTGTGTGTGTGTGTGTGTGTGTGTGTGTGTGTGTGTGTGTTCTCTTGCATGTGTGTGCCATTAGACGTTGGACTCCAGAGGAAGCTCATCGATCACGCGTGACGTGAAGATGACCGCCAGGGACAGAGTCGCCATCGGAGGTGTAATTGCTTCCTGCCCCCCCCCCCCCCCATCCGAGATCCAACGCTAATTAGTCAGGCTCGTTTCCTGTGGCCGAATGCAGAGCTCTAATTGGCCGGTGAGTGATGGACAGCCGGCCGCCCGTCTCTCTCTTTTGAAGCGCCGCTCCCTCGGGGTCAATCCACGACGTCATAACTCGATCGGAGGCGATGGATCGCGAGACTGATGGACGACGAATGGACGTCCCCGGCTCGCCGGATGATTACCTCCAGGGCGATACGTCACGCTGCACACGTGGGTATCGGGTTCCTCGGAAGTGAAAAATAATCCCGAATGAGATCGCCGCCGCTTGAGCAATGCGACGGCGCCTGAAAAGAAACGAAAGAACGCAAACTGCGGAGGACGTTAGCGCGTGGTGACGGACCTCCAGACCTCTGGAAACTCTGGAGGGCGGAGGTAAACAAGCCGTCTGAAGCCAGTGGACCGAGACATTAATTCATCAAACTGAGGAGGAGGGAGAGAGAGAGAGAGAGAGAGAGAGAGAGAGAGAGAGAGAGACAAACGGAGGGGAAGGGAGGCAGGTGTAGCCGGCGCATGAAAGACTAGCAACATAAAAGACCCTGAGAGAAGAGGAGGAGGAGGATGGGATGGTTCAAGGGGAAGGTGTGAGTGATGTAGAGAGAGAGAGAGGGGGGGCTCTATCAGCTGATATATATGCATGAGGATTTCCTCATCATCTCCCCTCCCGCTCAGGTTGACTGACAGATCGCCTCAACGCCAACAGAGACGCACATCATTTCAGGGGGAAAGCCGCCCATCGCCAAGGATTGGAAGGGCGAACACACACACACACACACACACACACACACACACACACACACACACACACACACACACACACACACACACACACACACACACACACACACACACACACACACACACACACACACACACACACACACACAAAAAGTTAATTTGTTTCCGCGCGGCTGCTGTCGGCGATAACGCCCGGCGACTCGGCGCCTCCGCTGCGAACTTGTAAATTACAATTACGGAGGTCGATTCTGCGGCGAATAGAGCACCGATCGGAATTATGAAAGCAACGATGAATAACGTCGGACGACGCACGGTCCGCCGACGCCGCCCGCGACGCTTCCGCTCCGCCGCTCCGCCGCTCCGACGCCGCCCGCCGACGCCGCCCGACGCCGCCGCTGCCGCCCCGCCGCCGCCCGCACGACGCCGCCCGCGCCGCCCCGCCGACGCCGCCTCGCCCTCGCCTGGGGTCGGGTGGAAGCAACGAAAAGGGCGAGCTGCATTTGAAAGACTCGGCGCTCGAGGGCCGCGATGGCTTCGACGGACCGGAACGTCGAGGAGGCGCACCGACGCCACGCGGCCACCGGGGGTCCGCCTGCAGACAACACGCTCTCCGGCGCCCCTGATGGCGGGTTACGGCCACCGCCGGATAAGAGAGGTCACGTTACGAGGGATTTGCATGACGGCCGTCTCCGGTTCGATCGTCCCAACCTCCCGCCCGGCGCGTACGAGTACGTGACCCGCGAGGCTCCGCCCCCTCGCCGGGAGCGCGTTTGAACGGCGCCCTGACGAGCGAGCCGCGCCGCGCGTGTCAAGTGTTGCAAAGAAAGTGATTTGTGGTTTGGCATCTATTATTAACGCATAGATAAAGACATGAATAGAGATGAAGGACGAGAGAGAGAGAGAGAGAGAGGGGTAAGGATGAGCGTGGCCCTGTGCATATTTAAAAGAGAAGAGCAACTTAAATAAAGACTCCATTTAATAATAATAATAAGATTTATATAGCGCTTTTCCAGGTGCTCAAAGACGCTTTACAACACATAATTAAAAGATAAAAACGCCTTACATCCACCCTTCCTTCCTTTTTTTCCTTTCCTTTCCTCGCCGCCTTGAAAGTCTCGATCGGCGACACGGCGTCGGTGATCGTCGGCCCGAAGCGTTCGCAGGAACGACGAAGAGGAGAGCGAAGACGACGGGAAACCTCGCGGAGGAATCCGTAATCGTCAGCAGGCCTCTGGGACCCGGCGCCGCGTATCATCGCTCTTAATCGCAGATAATCACAAACTCGTGTGGATTCAAGAGGGACTTGAGAGCTAATCTGGTCTCACGCGGGACGATAAATCAATAGTTCATTCAAGGGAGGAGAGGATGGAACACTCGAGGATAAACGGCGTGAAAAGGCGGCAGAAGGCAAGCGGAAAGGGCACGGGGAGGGGGAGGCCTAGGACAAGTGCTCAAGGAAAGGGAGCGAAGAGTGAGCAAAAGGCATCGGAAATCCCACCTGGGTGTCTCCGTAGAGCTCCGCCCCCCCGGTGGCTGCCAGGCAACGCGGTGGGCGGACGGACGCGAGCGGAACGGACGCCGCTAAGTGGCTCGCGTCCCCACGTCGGATTAGTCTTCTCTTCATCTCGAGAGGAAGCACCTCGCGTCGGATTTGCGAGAAAAATAAACAAAAATATCCTAAAATTTTAAAGCGCCTTTCACGAGCCTTAAGTTAGCGGGGGGGGGGGGGGGGGGGGGGGGGGCTGAACGCTGATCCTGAGCGACTGGGACACACACACACACACACACACTCACACACACACACTCAGAGCGTAAACCGAGCATCCACCTGAGGAAGAGGAGTATTTGACGTGCTGCTCGAGGCGTGAAGGCCAGTCGTATGTGGCGTGTTTATTATCACGTAACTAAACTGTAGTATGAATGTCGCCACCTGCGACCATTAAAATCCCCCCCCCCCCTCAGTAATCCCTAATGCTGACCTTTAGAGACGCACTAGCGTTAAGCCAGCAGGTGTAATCGTGTTACCTCAGCAGCTGTGGCGAGGTAGGAGAACCCGCGTGGGAGTGGCGCTCGTCACACACAGACGACCCCGATGTGATTCAGCACCACAAAAAAAAAAAAAATCACCCATGTTGCCATGGCGAGGGTGATCTCCAGAGGTCACCTTCCAGCCAGCTGTTTGCGACGCGCCGCTGGCAAAAACAACTTGATGTTCAAACGCTGCCGCGCTGAATACGTGCGGCGGCGAGGACGGGGCCGCGCTGAGCCGAGGTCACGTGAGTCCGTTTGCCCTTTTCCATCGGAGGAAAATAACATTTGAGAGCTGCAATTAGATTGGCCCGTCCGATGCGCGGGCTAATTAAGTCATATTTCACGTTCAATAGCGATCAAGTCGGCCGGATAAAGGGCAGGGAGCGAGAGAGAGAGAGAGAGAGAGAGAGAGAGACACTAGTGGGTGGTGCAACAATCCGAAAGCTTTTTTATACGCGACTCGGTTCTATTGTTAATGCAGAGAGGCTCAACAATAGTGGGAGGGGCTTAAGTGTTTCGGACTATTGTTGCTAGTTCAAAAGGATGAGCTCGCAAACAACAAAGAGGAGGTGTGTGTGTGTGTGTGAGTGTGTGAGTGTGTGTGAGTGTGTGATAAGAAACATTGTATCCAGTGCCTTTTCATCAATGCCCCTCACCTAGAAATGCAGTATTGTTATTCATACTCGGTTCGCCACACTTAATCCTACATGGTCTTGTACTTGAGTTTATGTTGATTGTTGTTTGTTTGTCTAATGTTGCACCTTCCGACAAAAGAAATTCCTCGTTTGTGTAAACATACCTGGCAATAAACGGTTTCTGATTCTGATTATTGATCATTGTACGCGCAAGTAACCCTTTCAAAATAAGAGTAGGCATGAAAGAAAATTATATTAAATTAAAAGTCCAAATGCTGTTCTCGTGCCTCTTGTTTCACATGATGATAAACGGACTTTGGTGGGATGAACAAACCGTTGGAAGACGCCACCTCGGGCCTCTGGGAAGTCACACGCGGAAGCTTCCGCTATTTTAACGGCATTTTATCGACGAAGCAATAAATCGAGAAAATAACGGGCCGGGCCGACCGACAGTCAAAACAAGGAGGCGGCCCACTTGAAGAGCGCTCGGAGATGGAGGAGCACTACGAGCCACAATCTGGCACACAGCGTGAAGAGGGTGATAGACGGAGCGTGGAGAACGTTGAGCTGAGGCTCCACGCCGACCTCTTGCTCGCGCCTTTTCCCGCGCCCTCCTCCTCGCCCTCCTCCTCCTCCTCCCTTCCTGCGCTCCACTACCGGCCGAACCGCGCCAACATCTCCTCCATTACTGCCCTTGACACTGCGGCCGATTGGATTCTTATCCGCCATCTGCAGGAGGTGCTGGGAGGAGGAGGAGGAGAGAGGGCTCGCCGCACTATCGCTCGCCGCGGCCTAATTGAATCTCAAGTGTTGGAAGTGCAGCGATACACTGACCACGCCGTGTCACCGCCGGGAGATAAGGGCCGCCGGCGGAGGATCGGAGCGCCGCGATCACGACGAGGGGCGAGTTGGATGGAGAGATAAGGGATACCCTCCGTTACGGCCAAGGTGGCGCTCATCCCCAATAAGCCAATGTCCCGTAATCCTGAGTTGTTGAAACTTAACTGGGAGAAAGTAGAGCAGTTTGTTCCCCACATGA
>CM070103.1:2322500-2357500 GCA_036178185.1 Liparis tanakae
GTTCCCGGCTCAATTCATGGGATTGATGACAACAAGAGAAACAGGCGAGAGCCGGTGTTCTGTCATTTTTTGCTGCCTTGTCAGAATTTGCTACCGCTGCATAAACCGATAGTTGGGTATCGATTCATGCTACCCTATCTGATAGGATGTTATTGTACTATCACAATATGCTACCCCTGAAATAAATCAATTCAGCATTCTTACATTAATGCATGGGGTAGCGGGAGCATTATCTGATAGGATGTTATTGTACTATCAAAATATAAGACCCCTGATATAATTCAATTTAGCATTCTTACATGAACGCAAATTGTTGTACTATCAAAATATGCTTTTCTTTCAAAGTTCAATGTTTCACTTTTCACTGTTAAAGTGTTTATCTTCAACACTAAATACCCTAATAATAAACCAGTGCTTTATTATGATAATGTGAACAAACTCATGTTTACAATAATTTGTTGACACAAAAGAAATAGCAACTGCTTATCACTCATTAATCTACATGTCATTACTACATAGTATTACTAGCTGTACAATATACATGCTGAATGTACTTTTAACTAGGCACAAAAGTCCCTAGTCCCTAGTGTTCCGTCCCTTCAGCCACCGCTCCGTACAGAACGTCATTATTGCCTCCGTCCTCGTATTATCCACGTCCTCTCCACGTCGACCCAAATCGCTCCAGGCGTCTGGACGGCCGCGGGAAGCAAATCCAATTCATGTTACGGCCAATCAAAGCTCCACTCCGATTAGAGACCCGTCCCCTCATCCCTCTGAATGCACTCAGCTGCATCACGGGGGCCGATGATGGAGCTGGACGGAGGCGCTGCGCCCGCCGTAATTGGGTTTGGCCGTTTGGATGCATGAGGGGAGCGTACGGGGCGGCGGGTATCCGGCCTCCGGAGAGAGGAACGGCTGTCATAACCGCAGGGGACTTGAAAGGCCATTTCATAATTACTGCCTATACCTCTGGCTGGCAGACTATGGATGAGGGCTGAGAGGAGGGTGTGCGTGTGTGTGTGTGTGTGTGTGTGTGTGTGTGTGTGTGTGTGTGTGTGTGTGGGGATGCTGAGCGGCAGCTCGCGTCACCTTTTCACACGTCACCCCCGGGCCGCGTGAAAAGAGCAGAATTGCCCCCGATTCCCCCGAATCAACTCGGCGGAGGCAAAGGGGGCGAAGCGAAGGAAGGAAGGGAGGAGGAAGAAGGGAGGAGGAGAGAAGGAGAGAAGGAGAGTTACACAGCATCCCAAACAAAGAGGAAGCAAAGCAGAGGCTTCAGCGCTGGCAAGAAGCCGGATGGTTTTAACGTCTCATGGAACAGCAGGGGCTCACGGCTGGCGCTGGTGTGTGTGTGAGTGTGTGTGTGTGTGTGTGTGTGTGTGTGTGAGAGAGAGAGAGAGTGTGGGGGTGATGTAAGAAGGCAGACTGCTGCCAGGGGAGATTTTAGACTCTGAGGGAGAAATATGAGGGGATAAGTGAAGGGATATCTGTCCATTACTCACACACACACACACACACACACACACACACACACACACACACACACACACACACACACACACACACACACACTCACACACAACATACAGAGAGCTGCTGCTGCTCGGCGGAGGGAAGTCAAGAGACTGGAGCATGTTCCACGTAATCGCATGAGGCTGGAACAGATACAGCTGCAGAGGATGGGGGGAGAGAGAGAGAGGGGGGAGAGAGAGAGGGGAGAGAGAGAGGAGTGAAGATAGCAGCGAGCGAATGATGAATAGAACAGGATCAGCCTGTTGAGAGAAAAGAGGATGAGAGTGAGCATAAAGAGAAGACGGAGGGAGAGAGAGAGAGAAGAAAGAGAGAAGACGGATTGGGATTGAGAGGAGGCTAAAAATGGGGATGAGCCGGGCGACAAAAGAGGAAGAGGCAGAAAATAATCAAGAGAGAAGCGGCGGGGAAGAACGAGATCGGTGGCAGAGATGAAAGCGGAAATAGGAAGAAAAAACACACACACACACACAATACTAAAAGCTCCTAAAAACGAGAGAATATGAAGAGTGTTGGGGGGAGAGAGAGAGATGGAGGGAGGGGAAAGAGAGCGAGGGTGAAGCGTCTCTAGCCAGAGAGAAAAGGGTTTTAGCCAGATTAAAGGAGCCAGGCAGGCCTCTTAAGACCATCCGCCTAATGAAATATGTCAAAGCCCATAAAGAAACACTGAGGCCATTTAGGAAGGGGGGGGGGGGGGGGGCAATACACAGCGTCAGCAAAAATGAAAAAAAAGGCAAAAAGCCCCGTCAATACACATTAGAGGAAACGTCAAGTGGAGAGGAGATGAAAATATGAACACAATATATAGAGGAAAAAGGAGTGCCGCAGCAGAGAGATGGATCAGTCCATATACCATGAGGAGGAGGAGGAGGAGCAGGAGGAGGAGGAGGAGGATACTGTGAATGCTGAGTGGGGGGGATTTGAGGTCACCGGGGTGCTCGGGCCATTTGTATTCCACTGGCAACAGGCTTAGTCGTCTTGTTGCAGGTGGATTTAAGAGATCGGTGTACATGTGTGTGTGTGTGTGTGTGTGTGTGTGTGTGTGTGTGTGTGTGTGTGTGTGTACTCTCAGAGGCAGAGAGGAAGCCAACATCAGGACTAGAATCCTGATTCCTCTCTTACATAAGCATCGTCGCCACGTACAAAACATATTCACGCCCAAGTGGCGCCCGTGTGTTCTCTCGGCGAGGAGGAAGGAGAGGCTTCTGGCTGCAGCGCAGATGGATTTTAAAACTTATTGTGAAAGCCGTAATTACAGGATGCTGCGGATGCTTGATTGCCCCCTTTTCTCACCGAGGAATCCATTAATAAATTAATTTCATCACATGCGTCAGTTTGTATCGTTAGATCGGGAACAGGAAGCGACAACGCGGCGGGGCGGGACGCCGCTCGGAGAGCATTTCACCGGATATATCAGTGTGTTTGACCTTGCTTCAGGTCTTCTTGGAGAAGAGGAGCGTGAGGAGGAGTGATTCCCAACGTCGCTCCTTCCAGCCCCAAAGTGCTTCAATCACCGAGAGTGAATTACACTGCCTTTGATCTCCGGTGAAAGCAAACAGTAAAAGCGACTTCATGTTCTGCCTTTCGCCAGACGACTGGGATGAAACGAGACGGACGTGAACTGTGAGGAGACGTTGGAGAGGGGGGGGGAAACAGAAACTGCAGAGAAAGAGAATTTCCATTTTTTCTTTTTTTGTGTGTGTGTGTGTGTGGGGGGGGGTGGAATTAGCCGTTGCATTGTGGGAGGAAAAGAGAAAGTGGGCGTGCTCGGCTCGTATGGAGTACTCACCGCTCCTCGGCCCGGCCAGCGACCCCATGTTGCTCTCATCGGCGACTGGAACACAGAAACAAGGAGAAGACGCACAGTGAGCGGCTCGTATTGTCTGGTGGGCGCCGGGCGGCGTCCTGCTGCTCCGTAATGGGCTAAAATGGCGCCCGCTGCGAGGACAGAGGACGAGTCAGACCGAGAGAGGAAATGAAAAAGGGAGCAAGGGTACAGGAAACGTCATGAGAGAGAGTGATATCGCACCTTGTGAGGGAAAATGAGAGCGGATAGGGGTGAGACAATGAGAAATAATAAAAAGGGAGGAGAGGAAGAGAATAAAACGGGACTGTGGTGTTGGCACCGTGGGATACAATAATGGGTTTTTCATTACGCCGCTGATTCTCTTCAATAATCTTTCTTTCATCTTTTTACGAGGTCAGTTTTCCCCGGCGGACAGCCGGGGGAGGGCGAGAGAGACCGAGAGGCAGGGAGAGAGAGAGAGAGAGCAAATCAAACCAGCCGCTTCACAAAAACACCTGTGAAGAAACATCTAGTGGAAAGAAATACAAAATAAACACTTACATCTGGTGGAAAGAAATACAAAATAAACACACGTCTGGCTGCCGGCTGCCAAACGTGTCACCGCGTAAAAACGACTCGCGGCGTTTTTATACGTGTACTTATACGTGTATTACAGAACTACATGACGTAAGGCATTCAAAAGGAACACCGCAGTGGCATGGCACCGCCAGGAGGAAAAGGGAAAGACGAGAGAGAGTGAGACAGTTGGGGAGGCAGACAGGACCTGTTGGAGAGGGAGACTCGGCTTTATGAGCCGGATCCTTTTTTACGGGTTTGGCTCCACGTCTGGATTTGACCTCTCGGCCTCTTGGGAGCAGAATGCTCTCCGCCCCCCCCCGCCCCCAAAATCGCACGTTTCGCCGAGCTTTAGTTTAGTTAGCATTTAGTTTCCATCGTTGTTTCTTATATTCCATACTTTCTTTGTCTTTGAACGTTTCATTTTCTTTGAGGAGAAGAGAAGAGAAACGCTGCGTCTTTTCGGTGCCTTCAGGTACGGCTAACGGTGTCGTTGATTCCGCCGTTCGGCTCGCAGGTGTGTGAGGGCTCCGGTGTGTGAGGGCTCCGGTGTGTGTGTGTGTGCGCGCTCCGAGTCAACACACTCTTTCCCCCAGACATTCAGGGTCAATAAAAGAAGATCACCTCCTTCTGTCAAGTGGCGTTTAATAAAAGCTAACCTGCTCGGCGACAGCTCGGCAACACGTGACCGTGAACTCCACAAAATAGTGAATTAAAAGAAGCGCCCACACACACACACACACACACACACACACACACACACACACACACAGGAGCTCTGCTAACTACCTTGTTCCAGCTCTGAGCACTTTGGAGAGGGAAGGGATGAATAGAAGCAGAGAGATAACACAACAAGAAGAAAAGAATACAGAACTAGATTGAAATGGAGGGAGGCCAGAGCTGGAGACGGGAGCCAGATAGCGGTGGGCATTGGAGTGGGTCCTCAGCGGGATGGAGCAGAGGCGTGTGTATGTGTGTGTGTGTGTGTGTGTGTGTGTGGACCACCCTTGTTCGTAATGAAAGCCAATCAGCTCGGGTGGCGGAGGCGTGTGCTGCAGGAAGAAAGCCAATCCACTGAACCTAATGAACCGCGATTGGAAAAATCAGAGCGAGGCGGGGAAGAGGAAGAGAGATGGATGGAGGGGAGCGGGAGCAATGAACCCCGAGGCTTTCCCGCGGAGAGAGAAAGCGCTGAAGGGAGAATGGAGAGATAAACAACCATGGAGGCGGATGCCGGGAGGAGAGAAAGGGAAGAGAGGCAGGGGACGGAGGACGGAGGAGAGTAAATGGAGCTCGTCCCGATCGTCAGGGGTGACGGGGAAAGGGAAGAAAAGCATCAAAAAGTTAGAAGAAAGATGAGAAGAAGAACAGCAGAGGAGGTGACAGGGGTCGGCCGGGTTAATACGAGGAGATAAGCCCCTTTCGTCTTACCGCGCACGCACACACACACACGCACACACACACACACACACACACACGCAGCAAGGCGGGAGATTGGAAAACGTTCTTCACACACAAATAGACGCCGCACACCCCGGACGGCGTGTTCATCCAGTCCGTTGGAAAGCCCCTGGGTTTATGGGTTCGGGAGGTCAGAGCCCTGGGGGCGGGGCTAATGGGCGAGGGCGCCACATCACAACAGAGGCGGAGCGATGAGCGCCATGTGATCGCCGCTGTGACGTCTGGCTGCAGGATCGGACTCGTGTGTTTGGGCTGCTTTGTGGCGGTTGAGACTACAATGAAGTGTGTGTGTGTGTGTGTGTGTGTGTGTGTGTGTGTGTGTGTGTGTGTGTGTGTGTGTGTGTGCTCACCCAGGTCCATGCTCTTGGACGCTCTGTTGCGAGGCGCGGTGTCCTTGTCGTCTGCGTAGAACGCCGCGCGGTGCTGCTTCTGGAACTCGCTGGAACGACAACGTTTGTTGTAAACATCCACCAATCGATCGATGGATCTTTATAACTTCTTCCCTCTCGATGCAGAAACACAAGAAATAAACGTTTAGGGACACGACTGGACTTGAAAATCCACAAGCAGATGACAAATCATTCAATTTCCTCCACTCCAGATGTCATGAGTGAAATGATATCATGTCTCTGTTCAAATTACAGGGGAACAAGTCTATTGATGCCAGACTCAGACCACACACACACACACACACACACACACACACACACACACACACACACACACACACACACACACACACACACACACACACACACACACACACACACACACACACACACACACACACACACACACACACACAAACAAACTCATTCAGAAGACTGTTGGCAGAATCTTACTAAGCGCAGTGTGTGTGTGTTTTTGTGTGTGTGTGTGTGTGTGCAGCAATAGTACCATAGCTCTTTCTAAGCCTCCTAACTCCAACAGGAGTTACTCGATTATGCTGCCATCATAATTACTTATTCATAATGCAAATAAGCTTTTGCAATTAGACGTATAGTGTACATAATGCACGTGAGCCGTGTAATATTCCTCGTAATGGCCCTTCTTTATCTCATAACACGGCGTCCTATATGATGAGCGCCATTAGAATATAATAACTCTGGCCCCATGTGAAGTGTAACAGAGTGCTGATGGTGTGTGTGTGTGTGTGTGTACCTGTGGCGTGGGAGGGTCTGTGGCGAGTCTCTCCTCATTGCCTCCGTGGCCGCGAGGGGGGGCGCCGGGGGGAAGCCGTCCTCGTCGCCGTTGCCGTAGTAACGGTGGCCGCCGTTGGTGGTCGCGGCGGGATACAGAGCTGGGGAGACAAACAAGTAAACACCAACAAATATAAATAACATCACTTATGATTATTAGGGTGGACTCAATAAATTCAGGATTCTACACATTTTAATGAGTTTTTTGTTGCTTTTTACGTGGCTTCAGAGGTTAGTAGAAGCTAAATACATTTTAATGTTCTGTATCAATCACACAAAGGGAGACGGAAACACAGACAGGGTTCTTTCACATTTCGGCCAATGGATATCCAGGACTTTTCCAGGACTTTAGACCAAATTTCCTGAAATCTCGGTATAAACATAAAAACTGTAGAACATGTTGCGTATTGAGAGCTATCGCCGGCTTATATTTTAAGCGTCTTTCTATAAAAAATGTATTAATTATTTCAAATTCGGCGTGAATGAACATGTGATTATAACACATGTCCATGACTTTTCCCAAACTTTTATGATTTAAGATTTTTCCATGACTTTTCCAGGCCTGGAAATGACCGTTTTAAAATTCTTTTCCAGGTTTTCCATGAGCGTACGAACCCTGACACACAGATATGAGACGCGATGATCGGTCCCCCCTCTGAGGGCCGATGCTCGGTGAGGTCAGAGGTTCAACTCAAACACAACGAGCAGCCTCCGCCGCCATACTAAACGGCGGTAACGGCGCCGTCTGACGGAGAGCTGACAGCGAGCGTCGGGGGGGAGAGGGAGGGGGAGGGAGGGGGAGACGAGGCCGTGAGATGAAGGAGAGAATTTTAAACAGTTTGCCCGTCTTTCTCTTTTCATAATTTTTTTTACACGACTGCACAATACCCGCTATGCAAATGCGTCCCACTTAGAGGCCGTTTCATCAGCGTAATGACTCCAAGGTCAGATCTTTTTTGCACATAAAGCGAAGCGAGAAAAGAGAGCTGGTAATGACTCCCATTGCTCGCCTTTTAAATATGCAGAGAGAGAGAGAGAGAGAGAGAGAGAGGAAAGAGATATGAAGAGACGTGGCAATCATGTAATGCACGGTTCGAAGATGCTTATGGCGGCTGCTGCAGACAACAATGTCTTGGCTGGCGTCCCGCTGTGCAGCTATGACACACACACACACACACACACACACACACACACACACACACACACACACACACACACAGGCTGACACTCACACTGTGTGCACACACTCAGGGGCCGATAGCGGGCGCACACAAAGCCTAATGTTGACTTTTCCACAGTATGAATTGGACAAATATTGTTTCCCGGCCGCGTGCTCACCGCTCCCGGGGTCGCCGTGCGCGTGGTTGCCGGGCGCCATCGGGGCGGGACTCGCGCCGTTCCTGCTGTGCTCCGAGTGCGGCGGTCTGGAGGGTCCCGAGGGCCCCTGGGGTGCAGTGAGGCCCCGCGGCTCCTGGCGACAAACAGAGAAAAAATGCTTATTAAAGAAGAAAATGTTTTGAAAAGGGCTCATATGCAAAACCAGAATATGTATGTGTTTCAAATCCAAGCCAAAGTTGTCATTCATGAAAAATGGATGCTGCTGCCCCCACACAGGAAGATGAAAGTCATTTATTTAATTACCCAGGAGGATTGGACCGACGCTGCTTTACTCCTTTAGTTTTTGGCAAATCCGCCAATGTTGTTCACGGAGTAAATATTGTTTTTTGGCACACTAGCACAAAATATCAACAAGCGGAAGCCGTTAAAAAGGTAGAAAAAAATACATTAAGAAATCGGTGTTTATCCAATCCTAGTATCAAATGTATGACTTCCTGCTGAGATGGGGTTCATCACACATTTATTTCCCGAGCGCCCGGGTGAGTAAACTTCCGGAAGTTGTTCCCTGATGCTCAACATGTCCCTCTCCTGTCCTCTGGGGTCGTCTCATTGCCGACAAATAGGAGAAACACGACTTCAATCTCAAACTAGAGATCTACATTACAATGATGTGTTCAGGCTCTACTCTGCTGCAACATTACAGGTACATTAACTTCCCATGAAAGCAGAGAAAACAATAAAATAATAAACCTGAGCGACAGTTTAGAAAAAGAAAGGAGGATTTTACATTCATGTTGTCGTAACTAATCAATTAGCATCCGGCTCAGATGGCGATGTGGGAGCGACGCTCCGAGGAAACGGGAGCAGCTTCAGAACGAGCCTCTGAGGGGCTTTCAGGAGAGGCGTGGAGCGTGGGAGGGGAACCGAGCATCACGGCGGCGGCGAGGGAGAGCCGAGCCATCCGGTTGGACGGGACGGGCCCCGCGGCGTAACGCCAGGATTGGCGACAGGAAGTGAACACGATGGACCGAAGCAGCAGGAAGCAGCGGGGACACGGCGCCCGACATCGAGCCGCCGGGTTTCTGAACTTTTGATATTCGACATGGAGGAAGCCAACGGTGGATGTGAATTAGAAGATTACAAGGAAGCATATATATATATATATATATATATATATATATATATATATGTGTATATATATATATGTATATGTGTATATATATATGTATATATGTATATATATTTATATATACACAAAAAGATATTTATATATATATATATATACACAATATATATTATATATATAAATATATATACATATATATATAAAGAAATATATATAATAAATATATATACATATATATATATATATATATATATATATATATATAACATAAATATATATATATATATATATATATATATATATATATATATATATATATATATATAATTTGTTGTTCTCTTCATGTGCACAACTGGGAGCGCAGTAATTAAGACAATCCTGAGCGCAGTGACAGGCATGTTATCCAACAGCCCAGCACTACAAAGGACCCCCAGATGGAGATAGGGACTTCTAGTGCTGCTGGGAATCGGTGCTGGTGGAGGATGAAAGAAGCCTTTTCTGGTCAAAGAGATGGGAGCTACAGTACACCTGTCACACTCACACACCTATACACGTATTAAAGGATGACAAGAAATAATCCTTAGAATAATGAAAGCTGCTCCCGTGTCTTTGTCATACCACAGCATTGGGTGCCATGCAGTCCCAGGAGCATCGTTAGTACCCAACACACATGATGACGTGTCAATCACCCGACAGCTCTCCTGCACGAGCAGCAGGACACTTATAGCACATCACAGGCATCCACCATGGATCCAGTACATCTAAAATATATGTGTGCATGTAATCATCCGTCTGTCTGTCAGTCCGACCGTCTCCACAAACGGAGGACTCGCCTGGGCTTTTAAAGCAGCCGGCAGACAGGCAGTCAGATATCTTAATCCCACAACAATAGGTAGGGGGGGGGGGCTTCTGGGAGGCTTAGCCCGCCTCCCACCCACCCACACGGGATGGAGAGCAACACAAGAAAAGGACAAACTCTCTCTTTGTGTTCCTCTTATATCTAATACATTTAAAGTGTAGCCCGGCAGACCCCCGTGAGCCCTCTGAGCCGCTCTCACCTGAGCGACGGCGGCTCCACAAATGAAGTAAACACGGCGGTGAGAGTCGGGTTTAGCGCTTGAACTTGTGTTTTATTAGTCGTGTCGGTGACAAATCGTCTGAAGTCTAACGGGAGCCGCCGGCGTCTCGCGTTCCGTCAAAAATCTGTGACTAATGTTTTCAAGCCGCGGATAAAGAAATGCGCCGGGTGTGGCGGCGAGTTAAAAAACAATAAACAAAATGAGAAGCGTCTTGTCCATGAAAAGAAAAGAAAATCTATCATTAGAAAGAAGAATCCGCCTCATGATGGACGCGGTGGAGCTCTCCGTCAATAGAAACACAAACACAAACAAAGGAATGAGTGCATGAGAGCGGCAATTATGCCATTTCTCTTTCCACACGCCAACTATACACGTGGCGTGCAATGTCTTCAATATTTTGAGCTTGTCTTCAATTAAGAGCTTGTTGGTCGGGGAGGGAGTTTGTCCATAAGAATGATATTGTTGACTTGAATGCTTCAGGGGGGGGAAGAAAAATGCTAAATGTATCACAATTGCACTGTTTCTTTGTGTACTTGCCTTAAAATAAGAATATATATTTATATAAAAAAACAAAAACGGCAAAAGAAGAGATATCCTGCGACGCATCGACGGATTTAAAATCAAAATGTTTTTTCATAAAGAAAGAAGAAATAAAAGGTCAATGAGCCGATTATGTTTGGATTGAAGATCCGGACGGCGCCGCCGCCGAGGGCCTCGGGGAGCGCCGCGTGCTTCAGTGAACTCTGAACTCTGAACTCTGAACTTGCATTTATCTGCAGGCTTGGATCATTAAAACTGCAAAAATTCAGCCTAAAAAAAACAAGGAAAAAAAGGAATAAAATGAGGGAATATTACTTGAAATAAGCCAAATTATCTGCCAACAGAACAGGAACATTTGACTTGCCAAGATTTCTTAAAACAAGTGAAATGCTCCATCATTAAAACGGCCTTGTAAGAAGAAATATCTTAAAAACAAGCATCGATTGCCTTAATTTGAGACATTTCATTTTACTTAGATTTTAATTTTTGCAGTGCACACACACACACACACACACACAAGATGGAAGCGGGTCAATGCCGGTCAACCCCCGATCCCCTCCAGTCCCCCCCCCCTCACATTCTCGAGAGGTCTTCATCAGCGTCTTCATCAGCGCCTGAGACGATCGGTCACGGCGCGGCGCTCTACAGACGGACTCTCTTTGCCCCGCCGGTCACGCTCCTCGTCTTCATCAGCGCGCCCATTTGCGCCGCTTGAACACGAGTCCCCCGGTGACTTGGCGATTGGTTGTCGCGTTAAAAATGTTTTGTATTGAACTCGCAAAAAAAGAGAAAAGCGGAAGCAGAAACAGATTCATGGCACCTGGAAGTGAGTGTGAACTCTTGTCACTTTCCATGAGGTATTGCTGAAACATCTTCACGACACACACACATACGTGCATGAATGTGTGTGTGTCGCGAAGATGTTTCAGTTGATTGACAGTTCTGGTGTGTTGGGGTTAAAAGGATGTTGTGCGTCTCCTTTTCTTCTAGTGGGAATGTTGGTTTCTGTGTCGCAGCGGGAAAAGAAAAGAGACAGAGGCCAAAACGGAGAGAACAGGAAGCCCCAAAAGTCTTTTAATAAAGAGGGAGGAGTGCAAAGGGAGAAGCCAGCAGAGAAACACACAGACGGGCATGCAGGAGGCGTCAGGTCAGCTTTATTCACAGAGACGGGAAAACAGAAGAGCAGGAGAACGTTCCCCGAATATGAACATTAAAAAAAGGGAACGTTCAAATCAAATGATAGACAAAGAACAGGAGGAGGAGCTGATGAGGCCTTCACTTGAGGGAAAGTTGCCGTTAATTCTAGTGAATTAACAGCGAAGCGACAGGCAGGCGGCTGTGCACAGTGACGGGGTTTATGGGTAATATTATTAAAAAGATGAGCGGTTGTGCTGTGACAGTTGGTGGAGAAACGCTTTCCACCGGATTAAGATGCGTCAAAAATAAATACTGTATTTACACGTTCAGGAGTAGATCGCCAAACTATGATTTACCTGATTCAATAAAAAAATAGAACTTCAGAGGAACGTTGGAGATGTGAAATGACACGGGGTTCTTACACATTTGACTGATGGATTTCCAAGACTTTTCCATGACTTTTCCATGACTTTAAACCAAATGTCCATGACCAAACTGAAATCTCGGTAAAACATGAATAATTCAGAAGATTTTGCGTATTGAGAGCGTACGCCGTCTTATATTTAAAGGGTCTTTCATTAAAAAACATATGAATTATTTCAAACTCGGCGTTCCAGGACTTTTCCCAAACTTTTATGATTTAAGTTTTTTCCATGACTTTTCCAGGCCTGGAAATGACCATTTTAAAATTCCATGACTTTTCCAGGTTTTCCATGAGCGTACGAACCCTGTTGACATTTGTAGCCAAAATGTCTCCCCCACACACACACACACACACACACACACACACACACACACACAGTCAGAGCCCGCCAGACAGCTGGAGGTGCGGTCTGGCGGGCGCCCGCTGGTGGTCGTCGTGGTAGCGGTGCGTGGGCGGGTCTCCGTACATCTGCCCGGCCGTCGCCCGGATGTCCTCGGCGTACGCGTTGAGGCGGCGTGCGCGGCCCTGAGCGTCGGCGTACGCGCGGCCGCACGCGTACCCGTGTGTAGCCCGCCCCGCCGAACCCGAGGCCGCTCGCCGCCTGACCGCGAGGGACGAACCCGAACTCGTACCTCGAGGTCGGTCTGTACGCGTCTCGTCGCCCGCGCCCCCCTTCATCACCACCACCACCACCATCGTCATCATCGCCGGACTCGATGTCCCCGTGTGCGAGGGCGGGCGCGTAACCGCGAGGCCGCTCCCTCTGCGCGTAACGCTCCGACGCTCGCCTCCTCGGCGCCGCGAGGAGCGAGGAGGAGCGGCAGGGCGGCAGCGGCTGCTGCGTCTGCGTCTGCGTCTGCGTCTGCGTCTGCGTCTGCGTCTGCAGGTGGAAGCGGGCGGCGCTCGCTCGTACCTGATTGGGGTTGTTGGGTCGATTGGCGGCGGACCCGTTGGTGGTCGGTGCCGCGTTGCCACCGCCCATCTGTGGAATCAAATTTTTAAAAAGGGGAGGAGTCATGCGAGTCGAGAGCGAGCTGCGGACGCCAGAGAATAACTGCGGCCTCTCTCAAACGGTTTTATGGACGCTACACTAAAAAACGCCCGTAAAGCTGCACGATATTCCAGAAGCACCTGCAGTCCTACCTGCTGCAGCTGCCTGGAGGTGCGCAGCACCACCAGCTGGATGGTGCCCCTGGCGTTGCCCTCGGCCGACATGGAGCGCCTCAGCGTCTCCATGGCGGCGTGGTTGGAGCGGCCCAGCAGCGACTCGCCGTTCACCGCGATCATCTGGTCGTTGACGTTCAAGCGGCTGTCCTGCAGGGGGAAGAGAGGTTTCGTCTTCAGTTCTGATCATCTGGGACTACTAGCTGTAAATGAGATGCCGTCATAAGATTTTTCAAAATAAAAGCATGAGACGGGTGTAGGTCAGTGAGGAGAGTGGTACCCAGTTCGATGCCCGCCCACGGGGATGAATAAAAGTGTACATATATTATATATATATATATATATATATATATATATATATATATATATTATTTAATTTTTTTATATATATATATATATTTCTTTTTTTTCTTTTTTGTCTTTTATTATATATTATTTTTTATTATATTTTTCTTTCTCTTTCATTTTGTTTTCATTTCATCTCAACAACTCACACAGGAGATGCGTGACATTTTGAGGAACTTCATATATTTTAAATATATACGTATATTAATTGTATACGCGACTCCTAAAAAATAAATCATTTTAAACGGCTAAGCACAAATCTTACATTAAATAAGAGACTCGATTCCGGTCACCAATAAAGTCACCAATAAAGTTTCCGGAGAGAAGAAGAGAAATGTGTGTGCACGCGAGAGAGAGAGAGAGAGAGAGAGAGAGAGAAAGTATAAAATTGAAGATGGAAGATGGAAGACTGCAAGGAAATTGTAGAGTTAGCAATCTAGTGAGAGCGGGAGAGCCGTAATAAATACATAGAGCAGCTAATGGAATGGCCTCCGTGGGCACTAAATCACTTCTAAGTGTTTAAAATAGCAGCCTCTCATAGAGAGGCAACAGAAGAGTGCCCTGGAGGGGGGAGGGAGGGAGGGAGGGAGAGGGGGAGGGGGAGAGGGAGGAAAGCAAAGCAGAGGGCAACGTCTTAAAAAAGGAACAATAAAGACGAGGACACTGAAGACTGAAGACTCTCTTTGAGTGAGTCATGATTGGCCCATTATGGTCAGCGCTGCCCTTTGACCCCCAACTCATTAACAAGGCACCGTCTGGGCTGACCTCACACACACACACACACACACACACACACGCACACACACACACACACACACGCGCTGAGAGTCGTCGGGCCCTCGGCTGCTTCCATTAGCGCCGCCGCCGAGGAGGAGACGCGCAGTGTAGCGCCTCCTCGCCACATGTTCTCCCGCCTCGTTCCGTCTCTGCTCCTCGACACCGCTCATCGCCTCCTCTTATTCCATCCCCGTCCTTTTTCTCTCTCTCTCTCGTTCTCGCGGTTCGCCCCCGCCGTCTCCTTCAAACGTCTCCCCCGTCCCCCCCGTCTCCCCCCTGTCCTCCTCTCTTCTCTCTTCCTCTTCTGTGGCATCTTGTCCCAGAAACCTGTTTTCGCGGCGGGCCGGGAGATCTCGCTGTCGGAGCGTTATCCTCGTGCCGGGAGAAAAATAAAAACGACTTCTGAAGGCGCTCCGGGGAGCCGCCGCCCCGCGCCCTGATCCCAGACCAGCCGTTTATCTACAGCGCCACACTCGTCTGCCTCGGCGCCGCAGATCTGGGAGCAGCGACGAGGAGTTGTGGGGGGGGGGGGGGGGGGGCACTTATATTGAGGCCAAGTGGAGGTCTCTTCAAAAGTGGTGAAAGGGGACGCTTCTTTTCCTGACGCACTCACGACTTGAAGCGAGCGGCGAGGAGGCGACCTCGGGGCCAACGGGGCTCGACCGGTCGGGGGGAGGAGGGGAGGCGGGGGGGTTGGGGGAGGAGAGGGAATGAGAGATGAGCTGAGAGGAAACAACAGAGAGACATGACAAAGAAAATGTGGTATTCAGAATACTCTAAGTGAGCTCTTCACGCTCGTGTTTGACGTCTTTTTAAGGAGCTCTTTAAGCACCAGAGGGGTCGTCCCACACGTCGTGTGGCAGTTAAATGGCAAAAGAGTTCGTCAAAATGAGAAAAGGTAAATCAATCGTGCCTCATTATATAGAGAGCTGAGATTGTTCTGCATTTTTTGATATAAAACACGAGTATGTGTCACAGGCAAGTGGCTTTGAAGGGTTAAGGAGCTCTTTAAGCACCAGAGGGTCGCCCACAGGTCGGGGGTCAGCTCCTGTTTTGCTTTGACTTTGTGACGACCGTGGGGGGGGGCTGTTCTTAAAGCAGGGTTCTTACACATGTTGACCAGTGCATTTCCAGGACTTTTCGATGACTTTTCCAGGACTTTAAACCAGATTCCCATGACCAAACTGAAATCTCGGCATAAACGTGAACAATTCCGAACATGTTGCTTATATTTTGAGCGTCTTTCTTTAAAAAAAACATCTCAATTATTTTAAACTCGGCGTAAATGAACGTGAACAACAAATTCCCATGACTTTTCCCAAACTTTTATGATTTAAGTTTTTTCCATGACTTTTCCAGGCCTGGAAATGACCATTTTAAAATCCCATGACTTTTCCAGGTTTTCCATGACCGCACAAACCCTCTTAAAGGGCCACGTCCAGCCCTCGTCTCGCCCCAGGCTCTCTACCTTGTGGGCGGCCCCTCCGTGGATGATGGACTTGATGAAGATGCCCAGGTCCTCGCCCGTCTCCCTGGACTTGTTGCCCTTCAGGCTGACCCCCAGGCCGGCCGAGCCCGACTCGTTGAGCGGGATCTCGTACATCAGCTGCTCTCTGCCGTCCTCCAGCACCAGGCTGCCGTCCTCCTCCCCTTTCTGGAAGACAACAGGTAGTCAAGACGTCTGTGGACATATCTCACACACACACACACACACACATCAGCTGCTTTGCATAATAAGGGTCTGCAGATGAGCAGCGTATCCAATGCTGGCGACGCCACGCCACACTGATTACACTCAAACACACGGAGAGGAGGAAGGAGAAGGGACGAGAGACGGAGTAAAGCGCCGGGTGGAGGACGGCTGCAGGGGAGACGGAGAGAGAGAGGGAGAGAGAGAGAGAGAGAGAGAGGAGCAGGTGTTGCGCACTGGAAAGAGAGATGAAGGCGTAGTGAGGAACAGAAGAGCGCTACTGTAGAGAGGTTATTCCATTTGGAGATGAAAGGCGCAGACGGAGAGCGAGACGTTTCTAAAGGAAACATAATAACCTTTTCATACCTCCCCCCGGAGCACATGGGGGAGGAGGGGGAGGATGGAGGCGCAGAGGAGCATTTAAAAAGTAATAACCCATCCCTGAGGAGGTATACCCGCTTCTCTCATTCACACACACACACACACTCTTTACATTTCATCCTAATCTCTCAATCATACGGTGTGTCTCTTTGTCTCTCTCTCCCACCTCCACTCTCTCTCTCTCAATCTCCTCATCCTTTGCTTTTTGATGTGAGGAGAACAATCGCGGGGCGAAGGCAACGGGAAATGAGAGGAGAGGAGAGGGGGGGAGAAAAAGGAAAATGTCTGTCATTAGAGGATGGAGAGCGGGGAAGAAAAGCCAGGTTCAGTCACCCAGGGAGAAGAGGGCCTGAGGGGGGCGGAGCCTCACGACACTTCCCTCCAAAGCCCTATTTCTTTAAAGAGGACGGGTGGAAGGTTACGCCCCTCTCGCTCGCTCTGCTCTGCTTGAGACTGAGATTTGCAGGAAGCTCCATAAAGATGCAAAAAAACACGAAAAAAACACTCATAAAGCAACAAAAGAAATATGTCAGAGTGGATTTTGGAGGAATCTTAAAGACCTGAGGATTGCAGGAGCCCGACATCAGGCGCCACGCGTTCACGTTTCCTCCGTCTGGTTCACACGAGGGCTAATCACCTCGGCGCGTCCCCCCAAAATCTAGTTCCTATTTCCCCGCGCCGCCAGGCTCCCGGCCGAGGATTATCTTTATCATGAGGCGCCGTTACTCAAAACCGTGGAATTACAAAGACGATGCTCCGGAGCCGCTGCGGAGGACTCGGCCGGCGACCTGGGAGGTTTGTAAACGCCTCGCTGAGCGGGCGGCACGCCGGGCGCGGCTCTTAGCGCCATTAGTTACTTCCCTTTGTGTGTGTCCTCACATCTTGGAAAGAAGAGGGGGGGGGGGGGGGGGGGGGACGTCACCGGGATGCAGAGTGTTTATTTATTATATCCGATGACGGGTTATTAAAATCAGGATCTATTTACACAAGCCAGTGGATCTCAGTGGTGGTCCCAATGCACTCACACACTCTCCACTCCCCCTAATGCCCTTTCCTTGGGGGCAGAGTGCCCCCCCCCCACACACACACCCCCCCAACTTCACCGTTAGCCTTCAGCTCTCAACTTAACAGGCTTTTAGCCAGGAGGGAGACCACCCTCTTCAGCCCCCAAATGAGGAGACAAAAGGGAGCTTTTTTCTACTTACCCCAGGGTGGGTGGCGTGATGAGAGGGAGGAGGGGGGGGGGGGGGGTTACACACCACGATTACACACAGAGCCTTTTGTCGCTGAGGATTTCTAAATGGGGGGTTTTCAAAGCGGCGGGATTAGCGGTGAGAGCGACATTCAATTAAGATGAGATCTCCCCGCGCTCGGCGCCGCCGCCGGAGACGCCAATTAATCGCCTTAATGTCTGCCTCTCCGCCATGTTACACCTTCAACTCACAATGAAGAGAAGGGGAGAGGGAAATGAGGGATCGAGGGATAATACTGGGGGAGGAGTGAGAGAGAGAGAGAGAGAGAGAGAGACCAGAGGGGACAAGCTGCCTGGCGACCCCTCCTTCCTGTGAAGTGGCCGAGGCTCGCCGGCCACAGGGGGTCAGCATGTGCAGAGCGACCCCGGCCATCCTGTCCACACACACACACACACACACACACACACACACGCACACTTTCACTCAAAGACGCGCTCCGCCGCAAAAAAACTCAAAGGGGCCTCGATGTCGGGGAAAAACGCTGTGAGAGGCAAAAAAGTGCTGACAGGAGCGAAACTGAGATTAGAAGTTATCACTCTTTAATTAGCACAAGGGGGGGGGGGGGGGAAACCGTCCTCCTCCCGAATCCTAACGAGGAGCCTCGAAAACCAATCAAACCAGCGGTTCGACCGGTTCCTCTAAAAAAAAGAAAATCTACTTTGCTCGTACAAAAAACGAATGGCGGAGCGGGCGGCGTGCAGCGAGGCGTCCCTCTAGCCCGGGCGGCGGCGGCCGTGTTGGTGTTTATGTTGTGTTCATGTTGCCGTCAGCGACAGCGTACACAGACTTCTCTCCTTTCAAGCCTCCCACTGAAGGATCTTTGGACCCGTTCTTTCAATTAAACGCTAACGAACGGCGGTTCGCACGCGGCCGGCGGCCTCGGCCGGGGGACACCGGAGACGGCTAATGAGGAAAACACGGGGCGCCGTAAAACAAGTCGATGATGAGATCCGACAATCTACGAACCGCCGTGATTAGAGGAAAGTCGCCAGGGTTCTTGGATGGATTTCCAGGACTTTAAACCAAATCTCGGTAAAAACGTAGAACATTGTGTTTATTGAGAGAGAACGCCGGCTGATATTTTGAGCGTTTTTCTTTGAAAAACATATTAATTACTTCAAACTCGGTGTAAATGAACATGTGATTATATCACATTTCTTTTACTTTTCCAGGTCTGGAAACGACCATTTTTCCAGGTTTTCCATGACCGTACGAACCCTGATGTGTCACACACGGCTGCGTCATTAAAACGAGCTCAATAAAACACAAACAGGCCGTAAACCGATATTGAAGTTTCAGCCAATTAATCCCAGCAGCTCCTGGAAGTACGACTGCGATAACGAACCGCTGATTTGCATCCAATTACTTTTACAAGACGCCGCTCTGAGACGGAGATATTCCAGAGCGCCCACGCCGAAGTCAGACGCCGCGCACGTTAAAAGAAAAAACGGTTCAGCGCCGCAGGGCGAAGCAGATGGCCGCCGCCGCCGCACGACGTTTAGCAGTCGGGGAGTCGAGCAATTAAAACCCGCGAGAGAGGAAACAAATAAAGTCCTCTCCCAGTGAGGTGTAGATGTTTGGGAAGGTGGGCGGGGACGTGTTGTTGTGTTGTTGTGTTGTTGTGTTGTTGTGTATCTCTAGCTCAGGAGCTCATGTGGCTCAACTTACTGCAGCTGTGTATTGATGTCGAGCTTTTAGAGCCTGCAGGTTAGCTCTGGAAGGCCTGTGTGTGGTAATATGCATTTGTGTGTGCGTGTGTGTGTGTGTGTGTGTGTGTGTGTGTGTGTGTGTGTGTGTGTGTGTGTGTGTGTGTGTGTGTGTGCCTAGGGGACATCAAGCCGTCTTTGAGGTGGAGGCCTGTGCTGGAGATAAGATCCAGATCTCACGGGGCACTAATGACGTGTACAGCCTCGACAGAGACAGTGAAGGCTCTCTCTCACAATACCCCCCCCCCCCCACACACACACACACACACACACACACACACACACACACCCTCTTTATGTCTCTAATGCCCAAATACAAGCGAGTGTTGGATGGAGACTGCAGAGGCTCATCAAAGTGCACTTGTTATGCCAAGACTGCGGGGCCATTAATGAGGGCAAACTATTCTTGGAGGCAGTAACTTTGCCTGTGTGCGTGTGTGTGTGTGTGTGTGTGTGTGTGTGTGTGAGTTGTTCTCATCCCGGTGTTTAGGAGTGTGTGCGCCGCCTCTCCGGGTGTGAATATGCATCAGCCGCTCCGAAGCGCTGCGCGTCTCTCTCGGAGCTCTTTGAAGACGCGGAGGGGGAATAATCGGAATAACCAGCGAGGACGGAGGGGGGCGGAGTCAGAGCGAGACGGGCGACCTTCAGGGGGTCGCCCGGCTGCGTGTGTGTTTATCGTAGTGTGTGTGTGAAACGTCCCTGGGGAGGTGTGGCCAACGAGACCTCTGACCCCCGGCGGGCGAACGGTCGCTCAACGCCCGCGGCGTGCCGACAATGCCCACGTTTCCTGCAGAGGTGGCGGGACACACACACACACACACACACACACACACACACACACACACACACTTCCTGTGTCATTGCTGCGTCAACAAACCCAGAGCGGGGGACAGGAAGGCGGGAGCGTGCTGAGCGTGTGTTTGTGTGAGTGTGTTTGTGTGCGTATGGTTGTGTGCGTGTGTTTGTGTGCGTATGGTTGTGTGCATATGGTTGTGTGTGTATGTTTGTGTGCGTATGGTTGTGTGCGTGTGTTTGTGTGCGTATGGTTGTGTGCGTGTGTTTGTGTGCGTATGGTTGTGTGCGTGTGTTTGTGTGCGTATGGTTGTGTGCGTGTGTTTGTGTGCGTATGGTTGTGTGCGTGTGTTTGTGTGCGAATGGTTGTGTGTGTATGGTTGTGTGCGTATGGTTGTGTGCATATGGTTGTGTGTGTATGTTTTTGGGCAGAACACGACGAGAGGAAAGAGGTTCGCTCCTTCGGGAGAGGAAGAGGGAAGAACAATAAAATGACACAATGGATGAAGAGGAGGGGACGGTCAGCAGAAATGACCAAGAGGGACGGTGTGTGTGTGCGTGTGTGTGTGTGTGTGTGTGTGTGTGTGTGCTCTCTTACCAGTTCCCGCGGCAGGAACACGTCCTCCTGCCGCGCCACCACCACACACACGTTCTCTCCCTGCCGGGTGCTGCGCAGCATGGCCACCAGCTCCTCCTGGCTGCGGCCCGTCATGTCCACGCCGTTCACCTGCACACACACACACACACACACACACACACACACACACACACACACACACACACACACACACACACACACACACACACACACACACACACACACACACACACACACACACACACACACACACACACACACACACACACACACACACACACACACACACACGGGAATATTAGAGTTACTCGGTTTAACCAGCAGGTGCGTTTCTCTTTCTTTTTTCTTTTTTTTCAAAATATGTTAATTTGATTTTTTCTTTTTTTTTCCTTCAAGAAAGAACAAGTTACAAATACATTAAACATAGTAAACATGTTACCAGACAACAATACAATACAAATAAAAATAAATAAATGATATAAAATTACACTTAACACTGGATGGCACACTACTTGGTACATCTGCCCGGGTTATTTAGACAGTGGGTTGCACAGAGATTGTACAGGGGTCATGACGAAGGTCACTTTAGACAGGGTTCCTACACATGTTGACCGATGGATTTCCAGGACTTTTCCAGGACTTTTCCAGGACTTTAAACCAAATTTCCATGACCAATCTGAAATTTCGGTGTATACATGATTTTCTTTTGAAAATGTAGAACAAACATGGAGAATTACAAAGCATACAATATACCTTAAATGAAACAAGTGAAGAGAGACAATAGTTTGATTACAAGAATAAACATTTGTATACATGTTTAGTCTTAGAAACACTTTTATAAATGTTTATTCTTTTAATCAAACTATTATCCTTTATGTGCAAAAGCACCTGTTTGGACTTGGCGTACGCCGGCTTATTTTTTGAGCGTCTTCCTTTCAAAAACACATGAATTATTTCAAACACAGCGTAAATGAACACGTGATCATAACACATTTCCATGACTTTTCCCAAACTTTTGTGATTTAAGTTTTTTCCATGACTTTTCCAGGCCTGGAAATTACCATTTTATAATCCCATGACTTTTCCAGATTTTCCATGACCGTACGAACCCTGTTTAGAGCCCTAAGAAACTGGGGGCCCTTTACAGAGTCCAAGAAGGAAGTCCCCATCTCTTCAAGCTGCATGTTTTCCTTTCAGTGTTATGTTATGTGACGTGGCGTTCCTCTCCTCTCACCTCCAGGATGCGGTCTCCGGGCTGCAGCCGGCCGTCTTTGACCGCCGCGCCGCGCGGCAGGATGTTCTTCACCAGGATGGGCCCCGGCCCGTGGGCCGCGGCGTCCCGGGTTACCACGGTGAAACCCAGGCCCTCGCCGCCTGCGGGGGGGGGGGGGACAAAGCGGCGTGACGGCGTGCGTTAGAGGCGACAGACTTCAACTTCAACATTTTAGGAGTAAAAATGACATTTCCCCTCCATCACTTTTATCTCTCTCTTCTCCTCTCCGTCTGCACTTTGAGCGCCATCCTCCACGTTAACTACCGTTTAAATGGATGTTTTCCTCTAGGGAGGAGGGGGTGGGGGGTGGGGGGGGGTGGGGGTGTTGCCTGGCTCAGGCTCCAAGCCGCCGGGAGAAAGCTTCTCTCCTTGCGGGATTAGACAGACTCTGCCTTTAATTTCACGTGTGAGCAGGCCGAACGGTGGCTGATGAAGGGAGGTGGAGGGAGACGGCGAGGGAGGAGAGAGAGAGAGAGAGAGAGAGAGAGAGGAGCTGGGAGATATTATTCCCTTCTCCAGCTTCCCTCCCTGAGGATGCGACGTGATTCCCACAAAGATTTTCCTTGTGGGTGTGAGCCTGCGTTTATCTGTGTGTATACATTTACAAGTGTGTGTGTATTGCTGAGCCCCCACACACAAACACACACACAGCCATCCACCCGCATCCCCTCCACCCTCTCTCCCTTTTTCACGGCTTCACAAGCCCCAAGCCATGAGTGAAATGTGCCACGCTCCGTGTGTGTGTGTGTGTGTGTGTGTGTGTGTGTTTGTGCGCCAGCAGGGAGAGCAAAGCCGGCGTGGCACACTAAAGGCGCTGAGCGATGCTATCGGGGCTCCCGGCTAAGCCTCTTCCTGCCCTACATTAGCGCCCCTAAAGCTCGCCGCCTGTCAGTCAGCGGGAGAAAGAGCCTGTAGGCGAGGGAGAGGGAGTCAGAAAACCCATAAACCCTCCGCTCTGATCTCACATCAGGTGAAAGAGATGGAGTGAGAGGGGGGGAATAATACTAACAAAAGAAGGATGGAGGGGAAAAGGTGAAGGAAATGGGAGGGGATGAAAAGGTGGGAGGGAGGAGAGAAAGGAGGAAAGGAGGTGTGGAGCTCCTTTCATCTGGATGTCTTGGCGCCCGGAGCGTGCACGCCGCCCAATTACAGCGGTCCCCGACACGACAGGTCGCTGGAACGGGACCCGCTCACGGCCCGGAGAACCCATCCCCGTGCCATCCACGCATCAGATCAGGCAGCACTGATGCACTCTGGGTAATATCAGAAGGATGTAGGGCAGGGGTCGGGAACCTCTGGCTCTGAGCCATATATGGCGACGGCATATGGCTCTTTTGAGTTTGAGTTAAAAAAATAAATATAATAATCTCCGCCCCCCTGTAACTTTCTCTATCCTCCAGATTACAGCAGTACCCCCCCCCCCAGGAGCACTAGAAGTCACATTACAATTATACGTTAAAAAATACCACATGGCTCTCAATTAAATACATTTAGAAATATTTGGCTTTGATGTCTCTCCCAGTCAGAACGCTTCCTGACCCCTGATGCAGGACGAGGAACACAAAGCTGCACATTCACCTTTCTTCAGGTCGATTTTCATCTTCTTGCTGCTCTTTCTGACGAAGGGGTAGTTGGGCCCGGGGGCGGGGCTCTGGCTCTGGGGGCGTGGCGTCGGGGAGGCGCTCGCCACTCTGGTCGGGTGCGTCGGGGAGATTCTCTCCGCCGGCGCCGGGCGCTGCTCGGCCGTCTCCGGCGTCTCGGCGCGGGCGTCGGCTCGCCTCGCGTCGTGCCTGGGCTCCGGCTCGGCTCTGGCCCGGCTCGCCACGGGACTCCTGACCTTCGTGGGGGGGGGGGGCTCTTTGCCGTCGGCGGTGAACAGCTGACCGATCAGCGTCTTCTCGTAGCGCGACTTGTTGGCCGGGGGGAGGACCTCCAGGCGGATGGTGGAGGAGGGCGAGGTCATGGCCTGGCGGAACACCTCCTGGGACCTTCGGAGAGGAGGAGGAAGAAATGAAGAACATTAGCTCTGATTTTTATAAATATATGACATTGGAAAACTGAAGAAGACCGTCGGAGTGAAGCTGCGGTTCAGAGCCTCGTGGAACACTGTCAAGGAGAAGGAGAAGGACAGGGTTCTTACACATGTTGACCGATGGATTTCCAGGACTTTTCCATGACTTTAAACCAAATGTCCAGGACCAAACTGAAATCTCGATTTATACATGAAAAAGTGAGAACATTTAGTATTTAAACAATGTGAATTCCAAAGCATACAGTCATGAATTTCATGAATGCAAATGAAATTCAATGAAACAAATGAATAAGAGACAATAATTTATTTAAAGAATAAACATTTGCTTCCCGAGCGATGGCCAGCGAACTTTCCAGTTAAGGTGCGTTCACTTGCAACGCGGAAAAAAAAAGAAAATTGCGCCGCCAGTATGAGAGCGTACGCCGTCTTATATTGTGAGTCTTTCTTTCTAAAACATTCATTATTTCAAACTCGGCGTAAATGAACAAGTGAATATAACACATTTCCATGACTTTTCCAAAACTTTTATGATTTAAGTTTTTTCCATGACTATGACCATTTTAAAATTCCATGACTTTTCCAGGTTTTCGATGACCGTAAGAACCCTGGAAGGAGAAGGAGAAGGAGAAGGAGAAGCAGAGCGCAGACAGAAGGATGGAGTGACCCCGTGGCCCCCGACATCAGGCTCCTGTCGCGGCTCTAATGGTCGACAGTCGGCACCGACGACGCGGCGGGATGCAGGTCAATGGGCCTCTTGTGCTCCGTGGGGACGGAGAGAAAAGACGGATCATTTGACCGGTTGATGATTAATGTTCAAAGTTGCCTCGTCGTCATCCCCCCCCCCCCCCCCCACCCACCCCACCCCCCCCTCCTCGACTCACTGCGCGAAGGTCTTGTCCTGCAGCGGCGTGTCGTTGATGTGCACGATGCACTCGTCCTGCTGGAAGATGTTCTCCCTCGCCGAGCGGCTGTTCTCCTCGATGCCTTTAATGTGCAGGCCCAGGGTCCTGGCAACACACACACACACACACACACACACACACAAATCCATGGAGGTAAACACACGTACACGCCAACGCTTGTGCGGATCTACGAGTCAACGTTGCCATCTGCCTTTCCTCCTGAATGTCTGATTGATGAATCGTGGATGTGGCGGGAGGAGACTGGGAATTTGAGTGCAATTTGTGTGTGTGTGTGTGTGTGTGTGTGTGTGCGTGCTTACCGTCCACTGAGAGAGGAGCAGTACGGGATCACATGGATACCCAGGGGTGCCCAGTCACTTGGAAACTCCACCACCTTTGTCAGGGTGCTGTCGACAAAACACACACATGTGTAGTCAGGTAAACACAAACAAACCTGGAAAGATATATTAAAAGAGAGGATGTACCACATGGAATCATGACACACACACACACACACACACACACACACAGCCTTGTTCTCCAAGCTCTTCAGAATAAATGAGTGTTTTCCTCCGGGCTCCAGACTCAAATGAGCTTTCAGGTAGTCCTGGGTGGGCTGGTGGGACGCAGGTGGCCCCTTCAGCCTTTAACTACCTGCACTCTCCACCACGCCATCAGACCGCGGGACAAAGGAAGAGGCAGCAGATAAAAGAGAAAGACGGAGAGAGAGAGAGAGCAGATAGAGATGAAACGCAACGAGCGCCTCTAATAACCGAGGCTTCTGATAGGCGAGGACGCTGGAGACGGAGACGGAGACGGAGAGCGCCGCGTTTGATATTTCTGATGCAAACATCTTTCCTGGTTTGAGCCGTTTGCTTCCAGGTCTTCTCAGGGTTCTTACACATGTTGACCAGTGGATTTCCATGACTTTAAATCAAATTTCCACGACTACACTGGTCTATATATATATATATATATATATATATATATATATATATATATATATATATAATTTAATTTTACATTGCTGTATTTACATATATGTTGTGTATAAATACATATATATTTTATTTTATATATCACTTTGCATACTATACTTTATGCACAGTCACTTTCTTTCCTTCTTATATTTATATTTTATTGTGTTTAGTTTATTGGTGCTAACTGTGTCAAATTCCCCCTTGGGGATTAATAAAGTATATTTCTATTCTATTCTATTTTAAACTGAAATCTCGGTATGAACATGAACAATTTAGAAAGTGTTTTTGAGCGTCTTTCTTTAAAAATCACATTAATTATTTCAAACTCGGCGTAAATGAACATGTGATTATAACATTTCCATGACTTTTCCCAAACTTTTAGGATTTGAGTTTTTTCCATGACTTTTCCAGGCCTGGAAATGACCGTTTTAAAATGCCATGACTTTTCCAGGTTTTCCATGACAGTACGAACCCTCTGTTCCTGAAACCGTGATGGTGTGATATGATGAGCAATGACAACGTTTGATTTCATATGTTTGGAACAAAAGAGACGTCTCAAACTAATAAATAGTAACTAATGCTAACTGAACTGACGCTGTGTTCATGCCAGGAGTTTACTCGCCTGACTATTTATGGTTTAGAAGATAGAATAGAAATATACTTTATTAATCCCTTTATTAATAAACTAAACACAATCAAATTAAATATAAATATAAGAATGAAAGAAAAAGTGACTGTGCATAAACTATACAAAGTGAAATATAAAATACAAAATAATATATATATATATATATATATATATATATATATATATATATATATATACACACACACACACACACATATGTAAATACAGCAATGTAAAATAAAATTATATATATAAAATATATCTTAAAAAAATATATCTATACACCCGACGCTCTCGTGTTTGGGTTCACAACATTAATATATAAATATACATTTTTATACATAACATCACCCGTAGGCGAGGTGAATTTCACCACCTGAAGGACTCGTTGCACATTTGGGAAGTTGAATGTTTGCCCTTACACGTGCACAAGCCCAAACACTCCCGGGATCCTTATTACCCACTCCTCCGTCACCGTCCCCCCCGCTCTCGTTAACCTCTGCCAGGGTTACACACACACACACACACACACACACACACACACATTTGCATGCTTATTGCTACCTCCACCGCGTGCTCACAAACACCATCAGTCACATTACTCCAAATTGAATTCCCAGAAACACACACGCATCACATTTGCATCCATTAGGAGGACGCGGTTACATCCGGATTACTCGTGCGGCCGAGCCGTGCGTCGGCACGCACCGCGCACACACCCGCCGCCGCCATGCTAAACAATCAAACACGGACACGCGCAGGCAGGTACGGAGTCGGTGCTAAGCGCTATGTGTGTGTGTGTGTGTGTGTGTGTGTGTGTGTGCTGTACACTGTGAACACACACGCACACACACTTAACGCAGCCTCGGCCCATTTACATTCATATAAAAACAAACAGCGGCACAAACAAGCTCATCAGGGGAAGCCGCGGCTTGTTAGCGCCGCACTTTAATATGCAGAGTAGCTCCGCTCAACCATCTCAGCATCCCGCTGACACCGACACAAACAGAGTCGTTCCACTGGGGGGGGAGGGGGGGGAGAGAGAGAGAGAGAGAGAGAGAGAGAGCGAGGGACAGGGGGACGGATGGAAAGAGCAACGCTGAGCGGGACAGATGGAGATCCTCTCCTGGTCGACTTCCTCCACGTTCACCGAGGCCTCGCCCTCGTTCGCTCGCCGTGGCTTCTTCCGCCGCCAACCATCTGTTGCCATGGCGAACCCCTCGGTGGGAGCCGCGCCTTTACGACGTGGCGCCGCCGTCGGGGCACCGCTGCACCGCAGAAGTGGAGAAGGACCGCCATCTGTCCTCGCCCCGACTCTCCCGGGTTACTTTGCTTTCTTTCTTTTGTTCTTTAAAAAAAGACGAGCGTCCGATGGGAAGACGGCGCCGGCTGCAGAGGCGAGATCGCGAGCTCGCCGGATCGAGGGGCGGGGGCGAGAGGCGGAGATGAAACGCCCCCAACGCATAAAGGCGGAGGTTGCCGTGGCGACACATCCTCGCTAAAATAAATAAATAGATAAATAGCCGACGTGTGAAATGAGTAACGACAGCTCGATACCGAACAGTTAATCGAATGTAAAGTTGGTGTTTTTTAAGCTACTTTGACGTATAGGGGTCAAAGGTCAAGGCCCTGGATGTCAATTAATGCCAGAGGGGGCCGATGGAGCTCGATTAACCGAAAGGAAAAGCAACAAATTAAATCAAGCGTGAAAATCATGAAGTGCAGCCCGACTACTCGTCCGGACGCAAAGCTGCATTTTGGGTTGTTTTTACATCTTCTGGACGCATATTTTGAAACTTTTTTTTTACTGGAGGTTTACGGTAAAGTGGCGTCAACCTTACGTCGTACAACTAAGTCACTGTGTCATTATGATGCACAGAAGTGGAGGAACTCACCACCACAGTACAGATCATAGCCCACACACACACACAGACACACACAAACCCCCCCACACACACACACATGAGTGTTTAATCCAGTCCCAATGTCAGGCTGTCAAACAAAGACTAGAGAGTTAATCCCAGTCTCCAACACTACAGTGTGATCTGTAAACACACACACACACACACACACACACACACACACACACAAGGAATTCTTACTTATAGTTCACTTTGCCCATCTTGGCGGGGGGGGCGTCCCTGTGCAGTCGGTCCAGAGCGCCTTTCAGAAAATTGTTGATTTCCTGTAAAAAAAGAAAAGAAAAGGAAGAACATTCAGTCAACATGATACAAGCTACAGTGACAAATTAAGATGGTCTACATTCACACACACACAGACACACACACACACGGTAAACAAACAGTAGCCGGTCAGCGGAGGCCCGTCGTCAATTAGCGAAACAATCTGGCGCCGCCATCAATCACCTTCTGAGGCGGCGAGGAGAGACCAGCGCCCGGCTGAGCTCCGGACCACGCGCCGCCGTCCTCCTTCACTCGGCGTGTGTTTCTATCCGTCTACCTCGCCCTTCCCCCCCACCCACCCATCCCTCCATCCCCCCCCTCCCTCCATCCATCCATCCCTCCCTGCGTCAGGCACGGCTCTATTTTTAATTCTGCAAAAATCAACAATCCCCGGGGCGTACGGGTTAGAAGAAGAAGGAACGGGGCGAGAGAGAAAGGAGGAAGACGGCGGCGTCAAACTAGTGCGAGACGCTCAAACACACTGGGCGAGAGAGAGAGAGAGAGAGAGAGAGAGAGAGAGAGAGAGAGAGAGAGACATTGCCCCAAATCGTTAAAGACAAGAGGGGAGCAATTAGGTCCTTCTGCCTTGTCACTTTCATTGTGTCACCAGTTCTAATGGCTCAACAGGCCCCGCCCACCAGCCCGCTCCTTAGCAACCCCCCCCCCCCCCCCCTGGGTCCCCGACGGACCCTCTGTCACGCGGCGAGTAAATCAACGCTTCATAAGACAGATACACACACACACACACACACAGAAGCATACATTTCCAGCAAATATCAACAACACGTATGGACTCATGCAACATACACATGGTGCATTTATGAACACACACACACACACACACACACACATTGCCTGCACAAATAGTGACCCACTTATCTGGGCAGCGTGAGATTACCCCACAATAGAGTGTGTGTGTGTGTGTGTGTGTGCGTGTGTGTGTGTGTGTGCGGGGGCAAGAAGACGAGCTGCAGGCTCCATTGTTGCTGTGCATCTTCCCACAACGCCGTTAGCTACACGCACACACACACACACACACACACAATGTAAGTGAGCAACTACGTAACATGAAATTCTTTGTGTTTTGCTAAAATTACAGTGTTATATAAGATGTGACATGTTGGGACGCACACACGCACACGCGCACACACACACACGCCTTTCTTTGCTACGCCGACTCATCCTCTTCCTCTTCCTCTTCCTCTTCCACTCCTACCGGCACTTTCTCTTTAGCCGCGGCTCGTTTCCACGCCGCCGACTTCAACTCAACTCGGAACAACGGCTCCTTGTGTATGAACTCAAACTGAGCGCCTGTACATTTGGTTTTCTGCCAAATCCGTTTTTTCTCCACTCAGCGACTCCGGCGTTCCCGGGATGATGGTTCACATAATTTGTGAAACCTGCCCGGAAAAACAGCGCCTGAGCTCAACTAGCAGGTTGTCGGCTCTGTCAGCGTGTCGAGCCGCCATACATGTTCCTGTGTTTGGTTTGTAGTCGGAGGGAGGTGTGAGTGACGGGCGGTGTGCAGGCCTCGGAGACGAGGTGTGTGTGTGTGTGTGTGTGTGTGTGTGTGTGTGTGTGTGTGTGTGTGTGTGTTTGACGGATGAGTAATGAGGTGTGTGTTTCTTTTGCGCGTTTCCTCTGGGTGCTGTAGTCATCTGCAACACGTCAGAAGGAAAAAAAAGCGTGTGTGTGTGTGTGTGTGTGTGTGTGTGTGTGTGTGTGTGTGTGTGTGGGTGTATTTCCATGTACACACACTGCAGGATCACAGCTTTCTCAGTGCTAGCCGGTGCTCCCTGACCTCCGTTGCATCCATCACATTAACTCGCTGCCACATTCACACACACACACACACACACACACACTCACACACACACAGCCACAGCATGTAGCAGGGACACACACAGTATGCCGGACGGACACGATGTGGTTTCGTTAGCGGTGGTGTCGGCTCAGGGCGGACACATTGAAGCCAGACTCTCTGCTGTGTTGACACACGTTGCATCGCCGCGCCCACGGCTCGCTGGAAACCAGCCAGAGTGTGTGTGTGTGTGTGTGTGTGTGTGTGGCCGCATAACGAGGGCCGTGTGAGGAGAGTAGAGCGACGGAGGGAAGAGGAGCAGGTAGCATCACGCGAGCAGGTAGCATCCCCGCGGTTTATTAGCTTCGATCCGGTGAGTCGAGCGCCGCTCGGCCGGTTTCATTAGCCCGTCTGATAAAGACGTAGAGCCTTGTGTGTGTGTGTGTGTGTGAGTGTGTGTGTGGGGGGGGGGGGCCTTGGCCTTCACTGTAGCAGCCAGTGGATAAAAAAAAGAGAAAGAAAATCACTTGAAAGGGGCGGAGTGCATTTTTATCAGCCTCAATTACACTTTATCTGGATTTCAATACTTCCTCCAAGACAAGAGCGGTGACACGAGTGTGTGTGTTAGCTGTAAGTGTGTATGAGTAAGATAAAGTGTGTGTGTGTGGGGGGTTTATAGAGGAGCAGTACAGTGAAGTGTATTGATCCATGGGAGTCAATCAGGGCCGGACCCACAGCAAGCTAACGGGTACTCTGGGTTCTCCTCTTTGAAATAACGAGTGATTTACTCCCCCCTGTGTGCAGGCGGCTTACCGGGTCCGGAGTCCTGCTGCCGCGCTCAGCGGGTGGAGGCGGGGCTCGGGCCTCGTGGATCGGGTCGCTGCTGCTCCGCACCAACAGAGGGTTGTCTGCGTGGAGAAGGAGGACACAGTTAGACACACGGACGATGCTCAGGGTCTCAGGTAGAGACATAGAGGATGCTCAGGGTCTCAGGTAGAGACATAGACGATGCTCAGGGTCTCAGGTAGAGACATAGACGATGCTCTGGGGTCACACACACACACCAAAGGAGCAGGGGCATTGGCAGGTCTGTTAAAAACGACAAGGTGTTTTCAAATTTAACTCGACAGGCGAAAAATAAAGACAGGGAAGAGTGTGGGATAAACAAAAAGGAAGGGTGTGAGTGTTTGGGGGGGGGGGCTGGTGGGACGGCGACCTCGGAGGAGGAGGAGAAAACCATCGACACACAGAAAAAGGGAAGGCAAACAAAATGCGCTACTTTCCTGTAATCAATCTCTCTTTGGAGGGTCAGCGACGGGGTCCTGCTCCAACGTGGTCGGAATAGAGAGAGCAGAGGAGGAGGGCGAGCAGGGGTCTGTGTGTGTGTGTGTGTGTGTTTGTAGACCGATGACAAATGGTCTGTCACACACACACACACACACGCACACACACCCTTTACGGTTCGAACAACATCAGCGTGTTGTGTTCAGGTTTGTCGGACTCATCATGTTCATTAATCGGCGTACATGACGAGTCGATGCTCCGGTCTGCAGATTCCCCCCCGACCCCCCCCCCCCCATCTAACGGATTTGCCGACTGAGCGCTCCGCCGTCGGTGATGCAACTCCACGGTCACAGTCGGGGTCCGTTACCCGGCGGCCAGCGCCATAAATCCTCCTCCGAGTCTAATCCTCCGCCTCCCTCTCGAGCCCCCGGCCCCCGTGAAGCAACCCGAGGGCCGCTGGGCGTTCACCCCTGACCCGCGTTGACCTCTGGGGGGGGGGGTCGAGCGGGGTCAGATACTGATGGGAATGACAGCTCGAGGCTCATGGGGTTGTAAACAAGACGGGCTCTCAGCTCATTGATAATCAATAGTGACGGGGACGGAGGAAAGGGGCTCGATGCGGACGTAGAATGACAAAGAGTCCACACGCACCCTGAAGGAAACCGGGTGTCTCACACGAGAACGTTCCCGTGGAGGATCACCTCTCGTGAAACGGCCTATTTACAGAAAGGCTTATGGACGCCGAGGCGGAAACATTTAAACGCCCTTAAAGATAAATATATGCATTACCACCTACAGGGATGAATCATCTCAGATGGATCTAAAAGCAGCATCTGACCACAGTGTTGATGATCTACAGCTGAAGGCATGGGGGGGGGGCTCTTACCGGCAGCATCGGCAGCTGAACATCACTCAGCTTCCACTTATTTTAAGATCGCAAACATTTGCTGACTCGCCGTCTCCTGCCAAAAGGGGGAGGAGGAGGAGGAGGAGGAGGAGGAGGAGGAGGAGGAGGAGCTCCGGGGTATTTTAGACCGGGCGATTTGGCGCCGACTGCGCAGCCGCAACCACGAGTTCCCCCGCCGCTCGTCTTTCCGCCGAGACCCGGCCTTGAGAGCTTCCACTTCTTTGTCCGGCCGCCTCCGCCTCTCCATCGGAGACTTCTGGCAGCGGCGGAGGTGTATTTTAAGAATTTCCTCTCGTTTTTTGTCGCACGAAGGCTCTGCAGTTCACCGCCGGGCCCGGATGAAAACAAAGAGGCATATGTGTGTGTGTGTGTGTGTGTGTGTGTGTGTGTGTGTGTGTGTGTGTGTGTGTGTGTGTGTGTGTGTGTGTGTGTGTGTGCAAGCATGCGTCAATGGTGTTTGTGTATTACATGTGCATTTATTACAAACGGCTTCTGTGTTTATATCTACTTGTCTGCCTGAGAGAATGTGTGTGTGTGTGTGTGTGTGTGTGTGTGTGTGTGTGTGTGTGTGTGTGTGGTCATGCTACAGGCCAGTGGGGTCTTGTTTTTCTACCAATCGATTGAGCAGCGCGGCTCCGGCTGCTCATGGGCTGATGCGATAAGGACTCTTTTCCTAGAAGTGTAAGAGCGTGTGTGTGTGTGTGTGTGTGTGTGTGTGCGCAGCGGATCAATGCCGGTCTAATCATCCCAGCGGCGCGGTGTGAGGTCCAATCAGCCTGTTCAAACAAGCGATCCAACTTGACACGCCGACGCGCGGATGGCCGCCTGACGACTGGATCACGCCTCCTCCGCCACTCCAGATTATTATAACCAGATTATTGGGAGTGATCGCATTACGGCGAGGAGTGTGATTAAAGCGCCCGCGCTGGTTTGCTGACGTGTTGATGAACGGGTTAGGCTGTTGACTTTAATTGAAGTATGATGGCCCGGTTAAAGAGCCGGCGTCCGGGGCCTGAGCGCCTTTATTGCCTTTGAGGGGTCGTTTAACCCTTTAGCTCTTTAAGTCCCATGGAATATGATCCCCGCAGGTTTTACTATTGTTAGGTTGTAATAGTTTATTTTGAGAACATCTGCAGAGGTCTTGTGTTTTAAATTAATACATATAGAAAGATATTATAATAGAAAATATTAGGGAGAATATTGATGTTGTTATTAATGTATTATAAGCATTGTTTACTCTATGTAAATGTAAATGGCAAGAATGAATGTATGTTCATGAGAGTGACTGTATGTTAGTGTTATAGATCGAGGAAGCCGGTTGAAATCCGTGACGTGACTCACAATAACAAGGGACTTTTATTGTGAAGGTGCCTTTAATACCGACAATAATAAACGGGAATTTTATTGTGAAAATACATGACTGGAAATGACGTTTTGACCCCGAATGACAAAACCTCTGGAAAAAGAGGAATCGCCCTCTTGTCCTGGTATCGCCCGAGGCCGGAAGGCGGAGGAAGACCACGATCCTGAGCTTTGATTGTTTGTTTTCCACTTCCTGCCATTAAATGTTCAAAACTTAATTCACGGGCGTCCGGAAGCCTGTTTCCCAACATCTGCGAAGTCTCCTGTTTCAGAATACCTTACACTTGTTCGTTTGATTTTAAAGAAGGACGGGACGCACTGGAAAGATCTGCCCAGCGGTGGACGGGCAACTGGTTTCCGTTGTTTAACTTCCACGCTGGGATTCTTTTGTCTAATCATGTGTGTGTGTGTGTGTGTGTGTCCGGATGACAAAAGTGGCCTCGTTGCACATGAGTCTGGCTTTATATGAGGGGGCGTCACGGGGTCACATCATAACTGAGTTAGTCAGGGTTTGGGGGGGGGGGGGGTTAGGAAGAGGTCCCACTGGGCTGAAGACAGGATGGGGGGCTGGAATTAGTCCCTTCACGCTCTGCTGGACCCCGGGCATGCTAACTGGCTACAGCGCTAATCTAGTTAGCGCTGGAAGCCACGCAGAGACGGGGCGGGGGATGGGGGGGGGGGGGTTAAAGAGTCTCTGCCGCTGCGTGGCAGGTGGTTGAAGCTGAATAGTAGAGCGAGGGACGTCT
>CM070103.1:2362500-2392500 GCA_036178185.1 Liparis tanakae
TCTCCTTCAGCCTCGCTGAATAGCACACGAGCAGATGTAGAGTATTACCTCACACACACACACACACACACACACACACACACACACACACAGAGCAGCACAATGCCTCCCACTCGTGAACTCAAGCACAACAAACGGATGCACAATCCAACTCGTCGATGACATCACCGCATGAGCCTCTGGACGTCTCTCTGGGCTCCTCTGTCTGTCGCTGCAGCGGTCGAAAAAGATTTGCATTCGTGCAAATCGGGCCGATGGCGACTCGGATCTCTCACGGCGTGGAAAAGAAGCAGCGCGAGGTCGCGGATCAGACGGCGAGGGAGAGAAGCGCCTCCACATTCCTGACACTCCTCTTGGCACCTGGCGGGTTCATCCACGTGTTATGTGTGTTTGTATAGGGGCAAAGGAAAGAAGACATTTAAAGTGGGCTCATCTAGAGGCCCAGCTCAGAAACGGTTGCATTATGTGGATAAGACTCTTACAGCCACATGGTTATAATAGGAGGCCGTAGAAACTATAGGTAACACATTAAACTGGACATCTGGATCCTGGGAATGACCACAAGCTATTCAGTCTGTCGAAGAACAATACCTGAGAGTTTGTTTAGCATGCACACAGCTTATTGGATAATTAGTTTTGCTCGGTTGGGGTTGTTTATCATACGCAGGGATCTTCTCCGAGTATTAAATTGTTCACGGAAAAGCGGCAGCTATGAGAAAATGTCTAAATTAATAGTTTCAACCTTAAATATTGGGATCTGTGATTCAATTGTTGACAGTTCAGGTTAAGTTCAGGTTCAGGGAGAAATAAAAGTTTTGGCAACATTTTTTATATACATAGTTTTTTTTTTAAAGGCGAAGGTTTTGGAGAAAAGAACAGTTTGCAGAGCTAACAGCCGATTGTTCAGGCACGCTGCCAAAAAGGTTGAGAGTTATCATCCCCCCCCTCGCTCACGTCCGTCGCATCAGCCACAGTGATGGAGCATGTGTGTGTGTGTGTGTGTGTGTGTGCACCAGCCGCGCGTGCGAACACACACCAGCTGAGGCACTGCGGTGGCGGCTCTGCGCGGTGAAAGGCCACATTATTATTTATGCACACTCATAAAGGGAGAGGGTAAACTCTTCATAAATCACACACACACCCGAGAGCCTGTGGGGAGAGGAGGAGGAGGAGGAGGAGGAGGAGGAGGAGGAGGGGGGGGGGGCACGGGGTGAGGGATGTGGGTGACAGAGGCGCTCCAGGCTCTGTATTTCTCAGGCCGGCTCGCTCGTCACTCCCGCAGCGCCGACACATCGGGCTGGTCCCGGGAGGAAGAGGCCACGCCCCTCGGCGCCCGGGCACCGAGCTCTTCGTCATGAGCGTGTATTAAACACCGAGCTCTTCGTCATGAGCGTGTATTAAACAGCGAGCTCTTCGTCATGAGCGTGTATTAAACAGAGAGAGCGTTCCAGCTCTCTTCCCCCAAAAGTCGGAGTCTAGTAATCAGCTTTCTTTCTCCCGGTGGCCTTTGCAGGGCCAGCTGCTCCCTCCAACCTCCTCCATCCATCCATCCTCCCTCCCTCTTTCCTTCCTTCCCTCCCTCCCTCCCTCCCTCCCTCCCTCCCGGGATCTGACAGAGAAATGGAAGAAGTGATTAACTCTGAGCTGCGAGGCTTTTGCCCTCTCACCTGTGGCTCCCTCCTCCAAAGGCTCCTCCTCCTCCTCCTCCTCCTCATTCTCCTCGACATTAGACTTTCATACCAAACGTCACCTCTTCCTCTTCCTCTTCCTCTCCTTTCCCTTTACTGAGGTTTGAAGTGACCGTAAGGATGCTTTTTTTTTCCGTATTATAATTCATACAATTATCAATAATGCACCAGTTTTCCGCTGCATTTACGAAAAGCTTTGATAGAACCTTCTTCTTTCGGGGTAAACACTCTGCAGTGTGTGTGTGAGTATGTGTGTGTGTGTGTGTGTGTGTGTGTGTGTACGATACATTACCGACACTCGGCACTTGCCGTTGCCATGGCGAGCCAACATCACTCACAGCCCGAAGGTGGTTGAGAGGAGGGGAAAGCCCTCACCCGGAGTATTTCTCCTGCACCCATCAACACGCGTGTTCCTTCCAACACGCCTTATTAGATCGTTATTGACTCGACATCAAAGCCCGGAGAGAAAAGTGGGATCCGTGCGGCGGCTCATGTCTGCGAGACGCAAAAAAGTACAAACCGGCGCCTGACAGCACCATCCATCAGCTAGTGGGCCGCGGCCCGGGAGCGCCGCTCTCCTGGAACATCAAAGGATCCTGCAGCTCGGACCGCTTCAGCCCCAATGAACAGGATCCGCTTATTAATCACAACATGCATGAAGAAATTGCACCAGGAATTCATCAACCAGGAGTTTCTTCTCCTACTGCGAGAGCCGCGGATAAAGAGTCAGGATTGCATAAGTCAGGCTTTTCAGTTCCACAAAGCAAGTTCACGCAAAATCCCCCGAACATAAACAGATTCACAGATTCAACCTCCTGGTTCCATATGGTCATCTCCACATACACACATGTATAGTACATGATGCATATGATATGATATTCCTTTATTCGTCCCAAAGGGGGGACATTTCAGAAATCACAGCAGCGGTGCACATCAGAGCATCGATGAAAATAAATATAAAACTAAATACTAAACTAAATACTAAATATACAGGGGGGAAATTAAGTAAAGTGCTGAGTAAAGTGCCGAGTTTGCCAGGATCTCCAGCGATCTAGTGCAGTTTGTTGTTTGTTGTGCAGCAGGACGCTCATAAGGATCTATTAATTTGTATGATTTAGATACTCTTTGGGCTTTTTTCTATCTACTTATTCTGAAACAGTTGATCATTATTTTAGATCTCATTGGATGATGCATTCCAGCAGGCACATTTCAATAGTTCACACCAAAAGCGTTGCACATTTTTCGCTTTTGTTATGTATAAATATAAATATATGATATTAAAGTTATGAACACAAACACGAGGGCGTTTGATGTTGTGACGTTTGTGGGATGTCCACAACATAAAGCAGAAATAGTGGTTATTTCTTCCGTGATGGATGGCGGAAATTATAACTGTTTCCACGGAGATAAGCCACGCCCCCTCTTGAGCGAGAATAAAGCGAATAAACCACATAAATAGTCAGGCGAGTAAAGCGTTGTGAATATCCATGTGAACGAAGCATTACGCGTTTAACTTCTCGTCCAGCCCTTACGGTGGTGGCGGAGTTAGATGTTATTATTATGGTCTGGAATTCGTCCGATGCCTTGATGATCGTCACATTTGCTGATCTATGCGTAATGCACGTATTCCTGCAGAGAACGAAGCTTCTCCCATTTTTATTTCTTACTTTAGTGCAATCACATTACATTTTGGGGGGTTTTGGACTGTAGGGCGGACAAAAATAAACTATTTGAAAAGTGCGGATTTATAGTTTTTTCTGAGAGACCAACCGCAGAGATCATCATCCTTTTCCTCATCTGCGATAATGAAAATTCCCACAAGCCCTTCCCTTGTCCAGGGGAGGCGGCCTAATATTTCAAGTGGCCTATTCATACACATTACCGGCCCGGCGCTCGATTCATTAAGCCAATCAGCTCGGCGACGGGGACGAGGGGCAGGCCAGCCAAATGTAAAAAAAGGGAATAATAGCATCGTGGCTGCAGCACAGCGGACACAGATGCGGCTTCAGCTGTGTAATCGGCCCAAAAAAATCATTAAATACTCAAACCCAAATGAGTTGGACTCGGTACCACCAGCGTGTATCCTCACACACACACACACACACACACACACACACACACACACAGGAGTGTGACTTTCTGCTGATTTGAGTTATTAGTGAGTGAGCCGAGACTCGGTGAGCGGAGGTAAAACACACACACACTCACTCACACAAACACACACACACACACACACTCGTCTGGGGCAATGTCATCCAGAGAAACAGATGGCGTGAAGCTGGAGAGGTCAGAGAGTAGATTTGCTGTAAACAAGTTCATCTAGAACGGACCATTAGCCGGACGTGATCAGGGCCTCGGCCAACGCCGACGACAAAAAGTGGTTTTAATTCAACGCATTAACGCCTCGCGCACATCGCACATCGCCGTCCGCAGAGCGAGCGAGCGGTGCACCTCTGCCCCCCCCCCCCCCCCCTCCCGCGGCAGGCCAGGCGGGTCAGGTTGCAGCCGACCGTCTCGCCCCATTAGGAGCTAATAGTCGGTGCGATGGCGACACGGAGCGACATGGAGGACGTGTGATTAACAGGCGGAGGAGCGGCGAAAGGACAAGATGTGAGTGTGTGTGTGTGTGTGTGGGGGGGGGGGGGGGCGTGGCCTCTGCGAGTCTCTCACACACCTGAGCGCGAGGTGTGGGTGATGGGGGGGGACATAAAGAGGGCCTTATCCGAAACTGAAGCCCCGGCCTTTTGCTTCAGCGAGCTGACAAATGACTTTGGAGAGGCGCCATCATTCAAAGTCCCGGGAAAGAAAAGAAGAAGAAGAAAAACAAAGAAAAGAAAAAAAGGCGGAGCGACGGATCGTCTGCAGGAATTAAAATTCCAAAAGTGCAACTTTGGGAGAAAACTTAAATGAAAAGCAGACGGGCACGGCGAGAGCTCGTCCTCCTTAAGCCCTCCTCCAGGTCCCGCCTCGTGATTCTAATCAAACAGGGTTTGGCGAATGTGTGTGTGTGTGTGTGTGTTTTAATTGAATTTAATCAGATGAAGAGCTGCTGTGCTGCTCAGTTAGCTTGTGGGGGGGGGGGGTGTTGAATCAAGGTCAGGGCTGATGAGGTATGATGAAATCAGCTCAAGTGACCGAGTCCCGCCGGTCTGATCCGATCTGCAGACAACAGAGATAATCTGACTTCATTCAATATACTGGATGTTTACGGGAGATTTGAATATATGAATGTGTAATTGACATTTGAGAGAGAGAGAGCGCACAATAAACACAAGATAAGGACAACGCAACGGGAACTCCTCTTCACTCCATGTAATCCAATAGCTCGGCAACACATCGTTATGAAGGTCAGGCCTGAACTACGCAGACGCTGAACTTCCTGCAACGCGTCCTGGAGACGGAGACTAAAGCGCCCTTCAGGTAACTCTACAATAACCAACACAAAGGGTCTAAATCACCCACATTCAGGAGATCCACGAAGTTTCCTCTGTAGTTTTAAGGTTGGCACGTAGGATTGGACAAGCAATATTTAGCGTCTTCGCATAATGAGAATAGCTGAAGCCCCGCCCCCCCATCACACCTCTGCATGTCTGTAGCCTCTGGGCTCCGGCAGCGACCTTAAAAAATAAATGTTCTTTTTGCGGGAAAAAAAAAGAAGAAATCAATTAAGCAGACGGCAGAAGGAACGTGACGAGTGCTTCCAGGTTGATTTGTTTCACACACACACACACACACACACACACACACACACACACACCACTAGTTAGTATTCAAGCGTGCCTGACAGACAAGGTGAGGGCCGTGATGAGAACATCTCCGGCAGCTCTCGAGGGAGCAAACCAAGCTGAAGCGTGTTCCTCTTCGGCCACCTCTGACTTTCCTCTCGGCCTCGGCGCCTCTTGTGTACGACAGAAATAAACCCCGACATTTTCTAAATCAGCGCGTTTGAACCCCCGCGCCCCAACTCATCACCGGCCATTCAGACGGGCGGCGGCGGCGGATGGGGGGAGAGAGATGTGGCGGAGGCAGAAGGCTAATCAGCACGTCGGCGCCTCGCAATCACGCTCCTATTCACGGCGGCGTTCGCGGAACTTTTTCCCGGCGCGTTCGAGGCGCCCGGCAGAGGGGCCGACGTCTGACGGGCGATGAAACGACTTTGGGCGAATCCCGCGACGAAACTGGTGGGAATCAAATCCGATGTGAGGTTTTGGGGCAGGGATGTCTACGTGTACAGATTGTAAAGCACTCCGAGACTAATTAGTCATTTGTGAAATTGGGCTATATACAAATAAACTGAATTGAATTGTTCACGGCTGTGAAGAAATGTAAAAAAATGACAAGAAATATGAAGTAATTAATATGGAAGACATTATTCAAAGAGGCGTGCTTTTCCCGGTACAGTATATGAAAGATGCTCAAGACCGAAGACCGACTTTAAATATCAAATATCATTTTTCTTGCCGGCAGGAGAGATGCATGATGGGAGATGCATGAAGAGTGATGCATGATGGGAGATGCATGAAGAGTGATGCATGATGGGAGATGCATGAAGAGTGATGCATGATGGGAGATGCATGATGGGAGATGCATGAGAGATGCATGATGAGTGATGCATGATGGGAGATGCATGAAGAGAGATGCATGATGGGAGATGCATGAAGAGTGATGCATGATGGGAGATGCATGAAGAGAGATGCATGATGGGAGATGCATGATGGGAGATGCATGAAGAGTGATGCATGATGAGAGACGCATGAAGAGAGATGCATGATGGGAGATGCATGAAGAGTGATGCATGATGGGAGATGCATTATGGGAGATGCATGATTGGAGATGCATGAGAGATGCATGAAGAGTGATGCATGATGGGAGATGCATGAAGAGTGATGCATGATGGGAGATGCATGAAGAGTGATGCATGATGGGAGATGCATTATGGGAGATGCATGATTGGAGATGCATGAGAGATGCATGAAGAGTGATGCATGATGGGCGATGCATGATGAGTGATGCATGATGGGAGATGCATGAGTGATGCATGATGGGAGATGCATGATGGGAGATGCATGATGGGTGAGCCGCGACCCCCCGGGAGGCTTGTGGACGTCTTTGTAGGCGCAGTGACGAAGAAAAATAATTTAAAAAAGGAGGGCTAATTAAAGTGAGATGGAGGGAATCATTCCCCCGGCTTTTCTTCGTCTTCTTTTTTTCTATTAAATTTCCCATGAAATTAGATTTCTCGTTCAGCTGAATTGGGATGGAAGGTTGACTTTTTGTTATACGTTATCCCCTCGCCCCCTCATCGACAACACAACCCGCGCGGCGCAGTGTGTGTGTGTGTGTGTGTGTGTGTGTGTGTGTGTGTGTGTGTGTGTGTTGAACGAGGAGTGACAGGCCACTTATGAATAGGCGTTCTGCTCCCTGAGCTTAATCCCCGTTGTGAAGGAGATCGGCCGAGACGAGAGGGGACGCTCACACATGTTCGACATGAAGACGGCCTCCTGATCAAACGCCATCTCCAGTGGCGCCTCGTTCGCCCCAACGTCTCTCTATCGGACGCAGGAAGCGGCGTCCACAACGTGTGTGTATGTGTGTGTGTGTGTGGCGGAGGATGAAGCAGGTTGACGGCCGTTTGACCTCGCGGCGTGACTAAAGAGGAAGAGATGGAAAAAGCTGCTATGTCCGCCCGCATCTCCGAACCATTAACAAAGTGGTGGGGGTATCCGACACACACACACACACACACACACACATTAGAGGGTCAAAGTAGAGGAGAGCTTCATCGTATAATTGACTGCACTGTGACCTGCCCTCTTCATACCGGGGTCCTTTGTGTCTGCGTGTGTGTGTGTGTGTGTGTGTGTGTGTGTGTGTGTGTGTGTGTGTGTGTGTGTGTGTGTACGCGGTCACACCTCCGCCGACAGCCCCGTGGTCCTCCTCGCATTCATCAGATTGATATTAATATTCATGAGGAGGCTGGTGGCCGGCGCGTCTCGAGACGGCGGGGCGGGGGGTGCTAATGAACGGAGGGTGTGTGGGTGTGTGGGTGTGTATGTGTGTGTGCGTGTGTGTGTGTTCGCAGGCGGGCGAGCTGTAATCAAATCACAGCCGCCCCCTCATCTCCGCCCTCATCAACCACCAGTGGCGCTCCTTCCGTGGACGATAATGCTAACACGCTACGCCAGGCACGCCTGCCTGTGGTTCGGCGTGTGTGTGTGTGTGTGTGTGTGTGTGTGTGTGTGTGTGTGTGTGTGTGTGTGTGTGTTGCATTGAGTAATGGTCGGGGGCTGCCACAGATGAAGAGGTCTGGACTCCCGGGCTAAGCTAACCACTAGGCGTACAAATAGCTTACCATTATCTCTCATTAGCATCCGCGGCTAACACAGGCCCCCCCGCCGCGCGGTGGAGGGCCATCGCCACGGGAACGCTCGCGGTGATTGATGGGGAGACGGCGTCGGACCACAATAACCGAACCCGGAAAAACAAAAGAGGAGAAAAAGAAGAGACGGAAAGCACTAAAGATAGAATCTGGCGGCGAGGTTATGGAAACGTAGACAAACAAAAGGGGGAGGCGGACTAATCAAGAGCGCCAGGCACAGCTCATTAATCGGGGAGCGCCGCCGCCCGGAGATAAGCCGGATGACTGGCACCGGCGCGAGGGCCGCGCGCGCTATCTTCTCCATCAGCGGGGCGGAGAAACAAAAGGATGAAATGAGGAGATGAAAGCCGGAGGGAGGATGGGAAGAGGGGGGGGCTCTGGAGAATTGTAGATGAAAGCGGAGAGTAAGAGAAACAAAAAGAAGGTAAATTAGACGGTTCCCGCACAGGTGGGAGGGATTTGCTCAGCGGAGCGCCTCATCGCAGAGGGACTAGCGAGGGCATCGGATCACATGCTACAGGGGATCTGATCCGTGACACTTCATCATCTTCATCATCATCACTGGGACGCTAAAGCAGTTTTTTAGTCATTAAAATCCACGCCAGCCTCGTCCTCCTCTGCACAAAGCAAACAGATCCCGTGATTACGTCCCGTCGTCCGGGAAGAGGACGCTTCCGTTCTCTGTGACGGCAAAGAGACGACGTCCCCACCAAGTTTACATCAATTATTGAGCCCTGTCCCCCTTTTCTTTCTCTTTTTTCTCCCTCACCCCCACAAAGACTATTTTTTTTTTTGCCTAACATGCAGAAGCGTGCTCCATTGTTCACGCAGCTTAAAACACCATTGTCACCGGGGCGGCAGAATATTCCATTCCCATTTTTATTTCTTTTCCTTCTTGCTGACTAAGTGTTGATAATTCATCTTCCATCTGGGCTTATGAATATGGATTTCGGGCGGTTTAGCAACACATTTTTGGGAATGTATTTAAAATTAGCTAGAGGAATAAAAAAATGCGACTGGAATTAGTTAACTTTAAAACCTGAAATGTCCTTTCAAGCATCTCCATGAACATGAAGATGCAGCCCGATGCAATCAAACCAGAGCTAGTGTCTCTTTATTCTTCTTTTTTTTTTATTGTGTCACATGGAGTCGTTTTAAGACCCCTAACAAAAACCTTGTTGGACTTCCTGTCATCCCGTCAAAATAAAACCGCTACCAGACAGTAACGCGAGAGGAAGAGGAAGAGGAAGAAGCTCACCTTCTCGCGGTCCTCCAGCAGGTCGCTCAGCAGGTCGTCCATGTCCATGATCCCTCCCAACATGTTTGTCAAGTGGTGGGTCTTCACTTCACTCTCCTCATACTGGACACACACACACACACACACACACACACACACACAGGAGGAACATCGTTATAGCATTTATATTGGTTTTAAATGTAATTGTACAATGAAACTGAGAAAAGCAACAACTGGGAAACACACACAAGCCGATGAGTTAATTCTTTACATCGTTAACACCGACTCACAAAAAGATTCCAGATGTGTAATTTCCTACCACACACACACACACACACACACACACACACACATTTTGTAGATTTCAGTCATTGTTTGAATATAAAGTATGGTAAAATAACTCAACTCCGCCACTGTGAATGTTTACAGAAACAAGTGTCAGTCAACAGAATACAGGAGCAGCAGATGACCTACTTTGCACAACAGCAGGTACAGAATATGCAGGAGGGAGGGAGGGAGGGAGGGAGGGAGGGAGGGAGGGAGGGAGGGAGGGAGGGAGGGAGGGAGGGGGGGTTGTGTTTACTGCTGGGAAGGACAACCAAACCGACAGAGAAGTAGGCGAACAATAGCATCTTCCCCTTTCTCTGCGAGCGCGTGGAAAGAGTAATTCTGCGTTTATTCGCACCTTAGAGGGGGGCGGGGCTTATCCCTGCGGCTTCACTCGTGGAAACGGTCATCGCGTACGCCGTCCACCACGCGAGGTTGACGATAAGATCAATGTATCCATGACAACCACGTATTTGCTATTTCTTCCCCCCCTGCAACATTTCTACGACGAGCCTTTATAGTTTCTAACAATGTGTGCAGTAGAAAAAAAGCCCATTAGGAAGTTGCAATAAGCAATCTGTCCAGAGCGACACAAGACCACATTAGCAGCTAAATTACCGGCTCCGGGCAAGAAGCCGGAGGAGGAGGAGGAGGAGGAGGAGGAGGAGGAGGAAGAGGAGGAGGAGGAGGAGGGGATGACTTTGGCTGAGACCCAGCCGGTAGCTTCTGCTGTATCACTGCAACACGTTGTGAATGAGATCCTTCGCGCTCCGCTGCACCCGAATGTGAATTACGGGACACAAAAAAAAAATTAAAAGGAGAGAGAGAGAAAGAGAGAGAGAGAGAGTGAGTCTGTCTTCCACAATGGGCCCAGTCCATTCTCCTAAAAAACAAATGGTGGGGTGAGACTGTGATTTCAAAATAACAGGAATAGAGCCAGAGGCCCCGCCCCCTTTCTGTATTTCACAAGTTGTTTCAGCGTGAGATGCCAGGAAGAGATGGAGACGGATGACCTTTCAAAATAAAGTGGCGTCGCCTCAAACTAGTAAAAACTATTCGAATAGATCCGGTGTACCTTTTTCCGATAATCTAATACTGTTTACGTGTTTGTTGTGACCGTGTTCACGGAAGGGACACGTGAGATGGAGAGGCTGAGACATCCCGGAGAAGAACCAGTCCGACCTGAAGGACCGCCGGCATTCTTCTGCCTCCAACGAACACTGTTCCCAGTGTGTGTGAGAGCCAGTGTGTGTGTGTGTGTGTGTGTGTGTGTGTGTGGGGGGGGGGCACGGTAATTGCCTCTTTTGTCGTGACATCACCGCCTGTGAGGCGCACACCATGATGGTATAAGAGGTATGAGAGGGATTCTTTTGTAAATTGGCATCAGTGGATCTGAGCGCCGGAGTGTTAATTAGCGCGAGTCACCTCTGGCGTCCTCGCTCGCCCGACTCCTCAGCCGGCACAAACACACTTTCCTCCGCCCTGCCGGTGAAAAAGGCCGGATGTGCGACACTTCAGAGGGAGAGTCATCTACGGAGGAGAAAAGGCCTCCGATGGAAACCTCGTCAATCCCTCCGAATTCCCCTTTGTGCCTCGAACTCTGGAGTCGGGAGTCAGTCGGTCAACAGCGGAGGATTAGCGTGACAGTGAGAAGGGTCGATTACACAATGAACCCCCCCACCTCGTCGCCACATAAAGCGCCATCTTTACTCCCCCAGCACCCCGAACCCCCGATAGAGAAGGGAGGAGACGATGAAAGGCGGTGACCTTTGCGGCTCGGGTTGCGATATCCGGCTTTTTCCTACGTCCGGTTTCTCAGTGAGGGAGGACGAGCAGGTGGACACAATGCACGGGTACTAAAGTCTCTGCCTCGGTCTGAGGAATGCAGAGCGGCCGCATTACATGCCGTCTGCATAGCTGACTTCTACACACATGACGGACGACTCCTCTCGGTCCCACACACACACACACGGAGGAAGAGGAGGAGGAGGAGGAGGAAATGTACCTGTAGCTTGTTTAGTAAGCTGTCGCTATGGGGGCTGTAATCTGAACTGAAGCTGCAGGGACAGACAGACTGAGAACCCCCCCCCACACACACACACACACACACACACACACACACTTTTTGATTCATCGCCGTTTTTAAAAGGAAGAGCATTTTAAATGTTGAGTCAGAAGGTCATCTGCAATGACATTTATTTATACAAAATGACCGTGTCTCCGATGTGGACCCAACTCTTTGATAATGTTATTAAAGTTGTGATGGAGACAGACGCAGTGGTAGAGCTGAAATAGGACCCGTGTTCAAATCTTTACACCACTCCCCCAGACCTCGTCACAACCGAGGCGGTGGAACAACGCGTGGAAGCTACGAGGAAGAGCGTTTGTCACATTTGGCGATACATATTTAGGCAGTGTGACCCGACAAGTGTGGAACCGATCTGTCAGATAACAACGTTTCCTTAACAACGCACACACAAGTCCGAGATTACATTGAAACCACCTGAAAATGAAGGTCTGCAGAATCCACACACACACACACTCATTCTGTGCGATTAAACCGGGTTTTCTTGACACCGTCCCTGCTGTCAGCGGCGAGGCCGGCGAGTGGAGAAATGTGCGGTTAATGTGGCCGCTAAGTGGATTCTGCTGGCAGGAGGAGCCGGACACATCTATCCGGTCCTCTCTGGAAGCCGGACTGTCCTCGCGGCGATCTGCTTCGATTAGGAGGAGGAGGAGGAGGAGGAGGAGGAGGAGGCAGCGACGGACTGCTGAGTCAGCAACGGCTCGTCCTAATTAACACGCTCTTTGAAAAGCAATCAGGGGGCCTGGCGTTAGCCGGAGTCGGGTTGTGTGTGGGTACGTAGAGGTGTATGTGTGTGTGTGTGTGTGTGTGTTGGCATTCAGGTGTGTGTGTGTGCTTCTTCACTGCGAGGAAGCGATCCATCCTTCCAATCCCTGCTTCCACGCGGGCCTCTCACATCTCCACAAGCCAGCTTCTTTTTTTTGCCTCGCCAAGGGGGTGTACGTGGGCGGGCTGAATTGTGTGTGTGTGTGTGTGGGGGGGGGGGGGGACCGGCCAACCGATAAGACCCGGACCTGTCACCAATCCTAATCCCCCATCACTCAGGGGACAAAAAGCCTCCGGTCCACGCTGAGGGGCATCAAACAGCCGACTCCCACCTGCTGGCTGAGATACCGAGCTTAAAACAGGGCGCCATTGTACCGGGAGACAGCCGGAGCGCCGCGGCCGGGCGCCACTCGCATCCTCGCGGGAGGCGGGGCTCGCGTCGGCAACGCTATCACACCGGGACAGCGTCCACATACATGGCGGACGATTAGTCAAAGGTCAGTTTCGGCGGAGTGATTAATGCTCGAATGATTGCAGCATCGGGGGGGAGGGGAGGGGCGGGGGGGGGGCATCTTTGTGTACATGAGGGAGATTCAAAACAACACTGGACACCAGTGCATGCCAGGGGGTATTTTGTGATGATGTGCGTGTCATTTTCCCAGAATACCTTTGGTCTCGGGTATGAACTTTGTGGATCCAGCCAGACGTCGCATGTTTTGGTTTCTCTCCTCCAGGTGAGGCCAGGTGAGGCCCCTTACCCACAATCCTACATGTTATGCATCCGCATTGCATTCTGGTCTATTGATGGTTGTCTTCTTCAGTGAGAGAAGGCTGACCATCAACAGGTGCAATAATTATTATTTATATGAAAGGTAAAAGTTGATCACTAGGCTGCACCAGCACAAAAAGACAACAACAACAACACTTAAAAGTCCAACTTCTTAAGGAGGCTTTACTCAACTGTGACAACGTAAAACATTCTCTAGACACAAACACGCCTTCCGTCTCTCCCCATGGCCACATATCGGTCACGTGACAGCACAACCAAGTTATGGAGCTGTTACTCCTATAAAAACATGAAGAACGAGTGTGATTAAAACCCCGTGGGACGCGGCGCCGTGCAGGTTGTTAAGGGAGGGAAGCCCCGAGGTGGTGGAGCAAGTGACGGGTTGAAAGGTGTTTACCTGCTCCAAGATCCTCCGGTACCTCCGCGTGGCTTGCTCGATTAGATCCCGGACGGTCCACGCAGGTTTGCAGGGAACCACCACCGCGGTGTCCCCGAACGTCACGGTGACTTTCATGGCAGCCGTCAAGGTCAAATGTTGTGGGATTAGAGACGCGAGGAATCCAAGTTTCCGGGTCGGTGTCTCGACCCCGGGAGCGGCTGCCTGGCTGGGGCGAGGACGGCGGCACCTGTCAGCCGAAACTGGAGCAACAGGTGTCTCAGGTCAGGTCGAAGTCCCGGTGAAGTCACGGCGTCCCGTCCGCCTCTACCGAGCGACGACGCGCGCGCACCTCATGGCTCCTTTACGCAAAGTCTCGGCGGAGAAACGCAGAAGGCTACAGCGGCGGAGCGACGGAGCGACGAGTGTCTGTCAGCGCGGCGCCGCGAGGATCCACCCAAACAAAACACAATGCGCGAGGAACCCGGAAGAAATCACAGCGGCGCGAGCGCGTCAGGAAACCGCGTTCCCAGCGAAAACTCGCAGTGGCCAAAGCAAGTTCTGGGTTCCTAGTTTACTTAATGTTGGGATACTGTTGCTCTTCAAATAGTTTCTCAGAATAGGCTTAATGTGTTTGATGTAGTTTTGGGGCTTTTGATAGAAACACATGTTGGACTTTGACCATCACCAATAGCACTGTGTTCATGCAGTAATGCGTTTGAATGCACATTACGCAATGGTTACGTCGTGTGATATAATCACTTAAAAGCCAAATATTGTTTCAGAATGGATTTAAAATATATCCTCATGAGCTGCAGGTTTATTTAGTATAGATGCCTAAACAACTCGTGACTTTACAACCATGTGTATTCAGGGTTTAGACCGCCCCGAATTAGAATAACCACAATGTGTTTTAAATGCAACAATCAGATCATGTGACATACACTAACCAATCAGGTACTCGGGACAGCTTTCATCCTTTCCATACAAACACATCACAACATGAGGTTAAAGGTCACTGCAGCAAGGGAGGAAGGGGTTGTCCCGCTGCACACTAACGCCATTGTCAGGGCTGGGGTTCATGATATATATATATATATATATATATATATATATATATATATATATATATATATATATATATAATCAGAGGCCGATATTGTGCATTTTAATACTTTGCATTTATTTCCCAGATATTATTGTGCGCTTCCACAGAGTGGAAACGAAAATGATTAAAAAAAATGAATGAATACGTTTTAATATGTCATAGTTTAACATTGACAGTGGACATTGTCCTCCACAATGAGAACCTTTACTTTTAATAGTTAATTGTGCTTATTATCACCTTTTTTTAACGTAAGCAACACCTTGACTGTATATTCTGGCTTTTAAACCATTCCCTAAATGCCATAATGTGTGTCTACATAATACTGTGAAGTCATATTATATTCGAGCACAGAGGGACCACGAGGTAAACTGTCCACATTTGCAGATAATTATGTCAGCCTAACTCCTTCTAATCCCCCTGTATAAACACACACACACACACACACACACACACACACACACACACACACACACACACACACCTCTACGTACACGCATACTAATTACCTGCCCATTATTTTCTGTCATTTTCTTTCATTAAGTGTGTTGTGAAATTGCCTTTATGGATATTAATGGCCGCTGACACGCTCCCGTGCCTTATTCAGAAAGCCACCGCCGCAGATGGATTCATAATTGGGACAAGCAATTATTTCCACTGCCGCTGTAATTCACCCGAAATGTACGGAAGTGAACAATGAAGGGCTGACAGCCTCTTTTGCCTCTCGTTTCATCTCACTCCTCTCATCCCCAAATGTACAAAGAGAGAGAGAGAGAGAGAGATATCATCTGTGGGCTCTGATCCTTTGAGATCATCGTTCATTCTCTACCTGGTTTAACACGGTGTTGAGTGTGTGATGCTTGTGTTCCCCCGGTGAGACCGCGGAGCAGCTGACTCATCACCGGGTGTTGTTGCCAATACCTGGCCGCCCTCCTCCGGCGTGTGTTTCCATGGAACGAGTTCTAATCCCCGTGAGCTAGGTGGGCGATGCGGCGGTATCGGTGCTTTCAGGCCCCGCTTTCTCCATCCAGCGGGGCCACGCTGTTGGCTAACGGAAGGCTCCGCCACAGCTGTGTGTGCCTAGAGAAGTGTCTCTTGTTAACTTTCCACACTCAACTTTCCACACTAAACAAAAGAAACTGCATATTCCAAGTCACGTCCTCAAAAAGCCGCACTCGAGGTGGCGACGGGAGATTGCTGATTGACATTTGGAGGACTTCGTTACCCAGAGAAATCCCGTGAAGGGGCTCCCGTCGACGGCTCCGACGTGCATTGTTTTGAACAGCGGGTCTGGAAATCAAAAGGTGTGAGAGTGCTGCTGCAGGACTTGAAGAATCCGCTGCGCTCCAAATGGAATCAGATTTATTTTTCTTTTTTTTTAACACACCCATGCACGTTTCACGAGGTTCTTTTGGGGGTACCTTAGTCTTCGATTCTTCGTCGTGTCGCGCTGAACGACACTGGACTCGATAGAAGAAGACGACGATGAGGCGGAGGAGGTTTGCTCCCTCGCGTAACTAAAGCAAACATCATCAAAGCTTGAAAGCATATGGCGTTACACCAAATTTGAAGAATCCCGCTTAGTTTTGGGGAGTTTTTCCTGATCCAATGTGAACAAGGTCCAAGGTTCAAGGTTTTTTATTTGCCGTCTGTGCCTAGACCAGCAGGGCTCACCGAGTCAACAGAGCAAAACAAACACACTATAATAATAATAATAATAATAACAGTAGTAGTAAAAGAAGTGTAAAAACTATATTTTAAAAAGCACTGTACAAAAAACAGTGTGGTAAAGTGTATATTAACAGTATTAACAGTAGTAAGTACAGGGGTTATCAGAAATAAACATAAGAGAGGCGAGTGCAGAGAAAATAAATAAATAAACAGATTATAAGAGGAACATCTGTAATGTATGATGTTGGGTTATATAAAATAAACTGAATTGAATTCAAAGTCTCCTCTCAGCTGTTTTCTTTCATTCCTCAAATGACAATTACAATCACGGAGAAGAGGAATGAAAGAAGAGTCCTAGTACCCTGAACCACACGTCGCCTGTGCATGTTCACACTGACAGAGCAGCTGTTTGCTCAAGGCGGCTCCCGTCACCGCCTCACGTTCACGTCAGAGACGAGCTGTCTTTATCACGCGTACAAACTAAAAGGTTTTCAGAGCAAATTCGGCAAATGCTGTCAAATCTCAATTTTTTTCAAAACCTTTTTTGGGGTTTGTTTGTGTAATAAAGACCCAAATCTACCTTTATAATTGATGGGATGTCGTAAACAAAGACACTGAGACGTGTGATGTGTTGCCGCGCAGGGGAGAAAGCTTTGACCACTGTCAATGTTAAACTTTCACAAATTAAAATGTATTCATTCATATTTCATCATTTTCATTCCTTCATTCATTGACTCACAGTCTGTGTATGCTCTACGTTCACCTGTCATGAAGCTCACAGCAATATGGGAAGTAAATAATGATTAATAAAGAAATGAACCCCAGACCTGACAGAGGTTTGTTTGGCCTGGGAGTCGACAGGTGTGACGTCAGGTGTGACAACATGTGCCGCGCTGCACTGTTTGCGCAACAGTCCGTGATGTCACGTCCTCTGTTGTCGTCGTCGTGGCGATAAGTGACGCAAAAAAGGCCCAACTTTATTCGTCGGGATGTAAAAAGCTTGTTTTTTGTTTTTTTACAGTCCCTTTGAGCTGAATCGGCGTTATAAAGCGGCACGCTGTGATCCATCCAGCCTTTTCTTCTGAGTCTTTTCAATCTTGCCCTCGTCTGGAAGTGAGGCGCGCTCGGCAAAGTGTCGTCCGTCAATAAAACCCCAGTGATGGTTTTTGTTGTTTTGTTCAGCTCTCTGAGTGCAATTTACAGGGCTGGCTTGTCTGGGTCGATATCCCGTGTTGATTTGCTTTCAGTCTCCGAGCGGTGCCCCTTTTCTAAAGAGCAAAATTGACATGTTCTCAGCGGCAGTGCCACCACCCCTGTGTTTTAGCTCAGTGGGAGGCCGAGGCTGGTCAATAGCTGAGACCTGCTTCACTTCATGCTGCGCTGCCTACAATTACAGGCCCCCAATCAGCAGCAAGGATTACTCATAAAAACCTTCTATCGCTCTCTCTCTCTCTCTCTGTGTGTGTGGGGAGATGATGTTTGCAATCACAAATTGTGACTTTCAGTCAATGCAAGGATTCTCATTCCACACCTCAGGTTTAATATTCACGCCGCAAAATTGCATTCCTTTCCTTTTGTGCAGAAACTGCCGAGAAGCTGCGAGTGAATTGTGGTCTGGCATAATGACAGTTATTCAAACGGCTGTCATCGGGCGGCCTGATCTATGGACACACGCAGACTATTGTACTTTATTACACTTCTACATCTTTGAGGGATCTTTGTCGCGCACGGCCGGCAGTCCACTTCCTATTGGATTAGGAACAGAAATCAAGTAGAAAGAGAAGTGTGCAGGATTGTAAATGCGGGGAAGAGGAAGTTGGAGTTTAGGCCAGTGTGGTGAACATACAGTATTTCAAGCTCAGACATCTACAGTAACATCTGAATGTGGAGGAGGCTGCAGGACAAGACTACTTCCGCGTGTGTGTGTGTGTGTGTGTGTGTGTGTGTTTGCTGGAAGGGATCTCTTTTTTATATTGAACAAGTGACCCACGAAACGCCTGGTGTTGACCCCAGCTGTGACAGAATTGGGGCTCACCACGGGGTCCAGTTCAGACCGTTGAGTGCTCGGCTCGGCTGGAGCGCCATGTGTAAACACAGAATATGTTTCCATCTGGCCTGTGTGCCTCATATCTGCTGCATATGGCCATCGTGATTTATTTTTTATGCCCGAGGTTTTAGTTCTGCTTCTGGTTTTTCAGTTCTCTACTTAAAGGGCCAGCGTGCGGAGCATTTTATTGAATCTATGAGCAGAAAGGGAATATTCATTTTCATATTTCTACTGTACTTCTTATCAATGGAGTGTAGGATTTCCACCCTTTATGCAGAAGGAACTCCACTAAAGGCAGACAATTGAGAATAATAAGTGGGCCACAAGGGAAATGTTTGGAAAATGCACAGAAAGACAGGAAACTAACATTTGCATTGTAGGTCTTTTTCTTTCTTTCTTTCTTTGCAAGTCTATGGATTATTTGGGTCCTCCAAAATAAAAGCCCATTGATTTGATTTGATAATGTGTGATTTAATACAAACCGGCGGCTGTATGAAGACGTGCATTTGTTTGAAGACATCCTTTTCTTTGATGGAACATGTTGTTGGTGTGCCAGCGGCTGACTGAATGCATCTTGTTATGCAAGCGGATGAGTGCGGTTCTGTGTTAATCATCTACTTTTGGAGCAGCAGCTCCCACTGGCAAGAAACCAGGGAATGAGCTATTATGTCATCAGCGGCATAAAAGATCATACAGCAGGTTAAGAAGGAAGAAATCAGGCTACAGGCGAAGATGGCAGCCGCAGGAAGGATGCCGATTCTTGGATTTCGTAAACCCGTTTTCACACTCTCTTCTGGGAAGAAACATGTTTTTCTCCATTTTCTTCACAAAGGAGAAGCATTCAGTTTTTGACTGTTGCACACGCCTAATTAGGCTAATTAGATATTTCTCAGCCGAAGCCCGGAGTTTAACAAGACGAGGCTCTCGCCCTTCTGCACCATGCTCCTTGATGGGTGAGAATGAGACTTTATATTCACTAGGCAGGTAGCACATCACAGTTCCTCTCACACACATCCCTTAATGGATCAAATTAGCGCTCTGGCACATAAACCCGGTCCCCCCCCCCCTTCTCCTTCCTGCCTCCTACCTCCCCCTCTCTTGTTCTCTCTCTCTCCTCTTCTTCCTCGCTCCGTCTGTCACAAACAGTCGGCGGATAATTAAAACCCACATTCAGACAAAAAAAGTTGCTTTAATTTAAGTTCATTACAGCGTGCTTTGCGGGAGCTTTTTTCTTTTTTGGGGGGGGGGGGGTTGCGCTGCCTTGAAACCATGGCAACTGCAGCATAACCTCATTTCCCGCCTAATCACATCGAGAGCGACTGCTAAACATTGATTTGGACAATTATGGGGCTATATTTGCAACAAAGGCAACCAAGGCAGAGCCAGTGGTCGGGGAAGGTGACGCGTGTGTGTGTGTGTGTGTGTGTGTGTGTGTGTGTGTGTGTGTGGGTGGATTAAACGTAAGTGTCTGCAGGGGAAATGAAATGAGAGCGAGGGCAGAGGAGAGAGGGGTCAGCGTGGTACATATCGGGATAGTTTAATGGCTCTAATGGCACCTTCCCCGCTGTAAATGTCCCAGTGATTTGACCAACAGAAGATTTTCTATTTCCAGCAGCAGCGTCTGTGTTTCTGTTTTTTAAAGGGCCGGTCCAATCAAATCACTTCCCATGCCAGCTTTCCCCTTAAATCTGCAGATTTTATGACACATTTATGGTATATGGTTTCAGAGCACTGACACTAAATGTTTACGACCATCAGGGCGGCGTCAGACGTGCAGTGAATGCACCGTGTATATTCGTGATTTGGGTGAACTGGCCCTTTAAGCTGGGACCGTTCGCCCATTTGCACACAGCAGACGCTTTAAGCTCCGCACTGTGACTCTGCAAGCAGACAACCTGGTTTTATTACAAGCAGGTGGGGCCGACTGATCAATCGTGGCCTCAGAGGTCAAAGGTCAAAGAGGGAAAAAGTTGAGTGAGGCTTTACTGTAATAACACCGCCTCATTATGGGGTATCACTACCTTTCCAACGGGGTCCGCCGTTTGTTCCGGCTGACCTGGCTTCAAAGGGACTCTGTTGCTGCAACGTGACCCCGGTCAACAGGGGGGGATTCTGGGTATTTATGACTGGGGTCACACAGAAGAATATGGTGAGGTTAAGTCAGCAGAAAAGAGGGAAAGACAAATCAAACCAGTGTGTCTGTGCATCCACTCTTCCCTGCAGGACGATCCATCAACCGAGCACGCTCAATTAAGTTATGCAAATGCTCTAATTGCAAATGCATAGCGGCCCTGCTTCGTCACTTAACCCCGCGTTACCTGTTCAAAGGGTTTCCATAGCAGCTTACAGTCTGGCGAGATGGATCCGTCTCTGGCGTTCGTGAAGAGAGGGCGGGTGCGCATGTGCATGTGCATGTGCATGTGCATGTGCATGTGCATGTGCATGTGCATGTGCATGTGCATGTGCATGTACATGCGTGGGGGGGCAAAGAAGAAAAGAGAGATCAAAATTGCCCCTCTGCCAATCAAAAAACCCAATTATCTCTCAATCAGCGCGGGGGACGACACACAGCGCGGCTCACACAATGGATCAGCGTCTAGACCAGGACAATTACCGCGTAATTAGTTCCTCAGACAATCCCGGATTGATCCGCCTTTGATTTGCATGCAGAGTTGGGTCGACAGAAAGCTTTGAGGGCGCGAGAGACTTTCCGAAAATGACCACGACAAAAAAATGTCTCAGTGGAAAGATTGAGCTCCGCCACCCTGTTATTCCCATTATTGGAACTTTTGCACCGCCTCGTACTTCTGGTAGGATCAGGAAGTGGAGGGATTACTCCTGCGCCCCTTCAGCCAGCACATGGCGGCGTGACGAGGCTCCTCCGACCTCAACGACCCCAATCTGAATCTCCCTCCGCCAGCGAAGACGTCGGTGATGGCGGCGTCTCTCTCTCGTTACGCGGGCGACTCGCGGCGCGTGATTGCGAAACACAGGTTGTTGCTCACTTGACCCGCCTGGACTTGATTCTGTGGCGGGGGGAAAGGGAAGGGGGGGGGGGGCACACAATCAATGAGGAGGAGGTGGTGGAAGGAGGAGGAGAGAGTGGTCTGAACTTGTCGTGGGGGGGGGGGGCTTCCCGCTGCGTTTTCTTCCAGAAATCCAGACTCGATCGCTCCCTGGGAGAGAAGCGGCGCCCTGCTTCCCGTGAATAGGCGGTGATTGCTCCGTGGCACAAAGGCACGCGGGCACAGGTAACGACTGTGTGCTTTCTGACAGACACCGCCACCCGGCAGCAGCTACGTAGCTAGCTGCTCCGCCTTTTGATTTGGGAGAACTGTTGCTATGGCGACTGCACAAGTTGATTGGCGCCCCGCTTTTCTTCCTTTTTGGAGGGGGGAGGACGAGTGTGTGTGTGTGTGTGTGTGTGTGTGTGTGAAGTGATTTACATAGAGCACTTTTCCTGATTTTGGGGGAAGGGTCACTACGACGCGCCAGCCTCATTTAACGGAGGCCAGTTTACATATTGATCGAATTAAAAAGTGGATTTGTGCCAAATAAATCAATAAGTGGGAATGTTTCATATCCTCAAACAGGCAGCAACCTCAGGGTCGGAAAAAAGTGAAGCCAATGAGAGAAAGTGCCTCAAACGTGCACTCTCTCTAATGAGCAAAGCAACCCGTCTGGTTGTATAGAACTGTTACAAAATGGCCCTCCCTTGATTTACTTAGAATAGAAGAATAGAATAGAAACCGAGATGGAGACAGACAGATGTTATGGTTAAGCATTAAGATTTACATGTTTCACTATTATTAATGTTTTGGGAAAGCACGATGTCTTGTTATGTAATAATATTCTCCCTACCGAACAGTTTGATTGATTTAGATGTATATAAATGTAAAACGTGGGCCTTCCTCTTCTCCTAAAGTCAAGGCCACATGTTACCTTCAGAGTATCAATTTCATTTAATCCCAGCCCCATTAATTCAACAATACACCGTCTCGTGTCTTCTCCTCATCTCACACATGAAGATGGATGCAGTAAAGCACGGATGTAAACTCCTGGATTATACTTTCGTTGCTCAGGTCGATGGGGGTGCTGAGGCTCTCAGCGTAGACTACACCAAGGTTGAGGATGAAAAGGAAGAAGTATTTGTGTCCAGCGCTCCTTTGTAATTAGAGAGGAATCCATACGGCGTAGCTTCTCTACCAAGTCTATAATTCAGCCGAGCCATAATTTAGCTAATTACCCAGAGACGCCTCTTTGATTCCGTCAATATCAAAAAAAGCTTTTCTGAAGTAGAGGTAGGCAATGATAGTCATTCTGAGGCTGTTTGAGTCCCATTCGCTGGCCTTTTTTGGGCTTGTGAGCAATAAACTGATTACAGATGAGAGGTTGTCAGATATGTCTGTTGTGCCGTTTCTCACTGGCTGGCAGAGCCATTTAAAAGTGAGGACTTCGGTGAGAGTACACTTTAAATCCCATAATAGTAGAAAGGGCTAATATTGATCCCATCTTTCTGTCTGCTTAATATCCTCCAGCCATTGCGCCGGCCTGAGATGGGTGTTATTATCTCTCAATCCATTTGATTCAAAAGGTAAATTGGAAATAGAAGTCAGGCGGCGGAGAGTACGATAATGCTTTTACGGAAAAAAAACAAAACAAGGTTCGGTTGAGAGTGAATTCCAGTGTAACTTTGCTCAACACCGACACGCAGGAGAAAAGAAAAAATCCCCAAACATCTCAAGTGAACCTTCGGGGATGTGAAGACCTCTCTGGAGCATCCTTGAGGCGACAAAAGGACACTTACCTGCTGGAAGCCCCCCCCCCCCCCCGCCCAGAGAGGGGGATCGCCAGGCCTCACTTGAAAGCCTCGCTCTGCAGGCCTGAGATTAGAGCCCGCCTCCTCCCTCTGTGGTCGCCGGGTCGCCGTGATGTAACTCGGCCGCCCTCCGGCGTCTTTGAAGTGGCCGGGTAAGCCGGCCTCGGACGCGGGGCGACTTCAAAAAGGGGCCGGAGGAGGGATTTCATGAACAGAGGGAGGAATCCAGCTCTTACTCGGAACATATCCAGCCCCCCAGCGAAAAGAAAGAGAGGGAAGAGGGGAGCAGAAAGAAATATCCTGGAAGGTTTGCATGCAAATCCTTCCAGGAGAGTGACTCAACATTCTGGTTTGGGCTTTAGTCTGGGAGGTAGATAGTCGTTAGAGTCCAAAACATGACGTCTGACCTCCACATGTTTGTTTACATGCATTCCCGCCCTGTAGCTCTGCAACTAAACGATGTTTTAATCGCTGCTGAACGGGAGGGCCGGACCGAAGAATATAAAGAACATAATGTTTTTCCCGGGACCGGTCCGACCTCTCGTGACCTCCGGGAGACGCGCCACGTCTTCCAGCGCCACGGTCTGGACGAGCTTACCGGGCTTTTGGCTCTGGGCTCAGAGAACAGTCTTGAGTTTCCCTTCAAGGTCGGAAAAAGAAACCAGATTCCGTGTGTGCTGCATGTCAGGAAAAGGTTATTGAAATATCAAAACCCGCGAGACGTGCACATGGCGGCTGAGACGGAAAAGTCTCGGGGTAGCTCCGTGCGCACACGTCCTGGTAATTCTGCGTGACATGTTTGGTATCTTTGGAAACGTCCGCATCTTGACGAGAATTAAAAATGAGGCAGGTCCGGTCCGAGCGCGGCCACGTTGAGGGGGCCGTGGCGGCGGGCCGAGCTCCAAACAAAGCGCCGCAGCGATCACACGGTTGTGTTGTTCTTGGGAGGCGTATGAATAACGTGCGAGCTGCGGTTCATGCTGGAGACGGGAGTGGGATGGTATCTGGGATGAAGAATGGGCTCATGCTAAACATCCGAGGTATTATCCACAGTAATATTTCAAGAAGCAGTCCCCCTTTAGGAGATAATGGCGATGCACCGTCTCTATGCACCAAACTCACGGGGTCGTCATGAAAGCACTTTTAAAGGGCCGGAAATCACGAAAACAAAAAGAAACGAGTCCCGATTCATATTCCACTGACTTCCCCACTTGACTATTAGAGTAACCATGACAACATGGGACCCGTAACCCTCACAAATACTCATCTTAAAGCGAGATGTGATCTTTCTTTTCTGCCTTCAATCAGCCAATAAATCGTATTAATTTTCATGATTTTGGAGTTTGGGGTTTGAGATTAATTATTCAAAAGTGACGGTCCATCAAGTGTAGTATCAATATCTTACAGGTCATGTTTTACTTTACATTTCAAGTATTTTATAATGACAGAGGAGCATCGGTGACATCAAGCATCACGTTGCACATCCAAGTTGCCGGAGCCAGCTGCAGGAACCCTGCTCCGGCTTTGATCCCTGGCTGTGGCTCTACTGGTTCCCACCGCGCACGGCCACCTGCACCAGTGAGGCCTTTATGCATTTGATACGCGGCGAACATTTCCTCCTCTCCTCTCAGCGCCTCTCTCCACTGGCCTGTCAAATTGCCTTTTGGGGGGGAAAAGATAGTGGAGCCCAAAGAAAAAAAGAAACACACACACACACACACACGAGGAACCCACAGGTTGTCCGTCCAGAAGTGACAGGTGTCCAACCCTGTGTGTGCGTGTGTGTGTGTGTGTTCAAACGACAGATCCTGCTAATCCCGTCCACCCCAGAGGACGGCAGTGTGACCGGGTAATTGGCCACTGACTGAGCAAGACCACTCCGGAGGCGCCGCTTATTGAGCGGCTGTCGGCGAGGCGGAGACCGACGAGACCGGGGGAGAAGGTATCGACGGGAGGAGAGGGACGACGTCAAGAGTCCCCCGGATTTAAATATATGAGGGAGGAGGGAGAGAGAGAGAAGGCGCGTGGGTGGAGGTATAGAGAGAAAGGAAAAAGAAGAATAAAAGCGAGAGTGAAGAATTTCAGAGTGACCCCGAAGCCGACACTTCCTCTTCTCTCGGCTGAAATGTGACACTTTCATGATTACACTGGACACCCTTTTTTGGGGAGGGGGGGGGGCATAGCTTAATCTTAAAAGCATGAGCAGGCCAGGGGAAGGGAGGGATGAGTGGCGAGCAGGAGGGTGGTGGCGGGGTCCGCGGTAATGGAAGTCTGGGTTAACACTTCCCTCCTCCTGCCGGCCGGCTAACAAATTGCCTTGTAAAAGCAAAGGCGACGGATAAATAAAGAATGGAATAAAGAAAAGGGAGAAAAAAATATCCCTCCAGCAAATTGGCTGTCATTGGATTATCCCCTATAAAGCAGGATTTGTGTGCGTGCGCGTGTGCGTGGGTGGACTTTGGGGTAAATGTGGGACCGAGTGTGCATGTGTGCGTGTGTGTGAGTGTGTGTGTGTGTGTTAAATATGGTATCAGGGCCAAGCAGTTAGGGGAGAAGGCGAGAAAGGATGGGATGAGCGATCATTGCTTCATCCGCTCCATTAAACACACCAGAGACACTCGTCCCACACACACACACACACACACACACACACACACACACACACACACAAGGCCGAGTGTCATATCCTCACAAAAAAAGGAAACACAAGACCCATTTATTTGTTCAGGCTTTCGTTTAATTGCCCTGGGGCTGTTATGATTATCATTGAGTTGTCTTGGACTTTTTAAAGTTAAATGTGTATGTACTTCTTAATGTGTGTATTGTATTGTGTATTGTTTTCATGTAGCGCCTTGTGACCCTGGTCTGCGAAAGGCGCTATGCAAATAAATTTTACTTACTTACAAGTTTGTGTGTTTTATTTTTAAAGGATTCAAGTACCATAAATGAAACTACCTTGCAGCTCCTAAAGAGAACAGAATGTACAGTATTAGGTGCAGTCTCCCCCCCTCCATGAATGCATTTTATTAAAGGTCAAAGGTCGGCGTGCCACAGCGAGGCGGTCCTTCTCCTGCGTGATTACTTCACAGCCGCGCTGTAAGGCCAGCTGCCCTCCAGGTGATCCGCCGCCGAGGGCTGAATCAGCAGCTCCGCCTGTTATCTGACATCCGCTCCGACTGCGCTCGCTCTGAGGGAGCAGAACTCCCCCAAAAAAAGAAATCACAGAGCTGTCATGTTTGAGAAAGTACAGAGATGAAAGTAACAGAGAAAGAAAAAGAAAATCAAGAGGAGGAGGGAAGGATCAAGTGTGGAAGAAGGGGGACGGCGTGCCAGAAGAATCGATGGGTGTCGGGAGTTAACGGCCCGCCGGTGGTCAGCGGCGTGCTTCAGGCTCATTAGCGCGGCGCTTGACTCACAATGTTTGACCTCATCCCGAACCGGCCGACGCTCAGGTTTTAGCCAATATGCTTCGCCAGATAATGAGATACGCAGAAGGCTCATCCGCTCATTAAGGCGCTTTTCTGCGGAGAAAATCGAACTTGACGAGACTTCAAAGACAGAAAACAGGAAAAACAAACACCGCCATCGCCGCATTAATAATCAAAATCAAGCGAAATGGAAGCTCGCTATTTGCTGGGGTTTATTCAGCACGGCTTCGGGGAGGAGGATGTACTTTGCTTCCCGTGGGAAGAGACGCATTATACTGTCAAACAAAGAAAAGCCAGATTTCCATCCTTCCTTACAGTCATTTAGAATTAAATAAAAATGACTGCTGGCCAATCAATGGCGCTTATTTCAGCAAACGACGCGGCGCTGTTTCAAACTGGAGTGAAGCGTCGCTCCGGCGTGCAGCCTGCAGAAAGACGCGGAACAATCTCTTGTAATTACCTCAAACTGCTTTTTGGAGCCGCGGCGGGAGGAATTAGCCGGAGCCGCAGATGTACACGTCGTTAGAATACAAGATATTAATGGATGCGCTTTTCTCGCGCTCCCGGAGGTTTTAGAATGTAATGCGGTAATGTATGCGCTCATTTTAAGATCCCCCCGGGGGGTTCTTCTTGATCGCAGCAATCACAGAAGATCATCTTTTACAGTTGTGCCTCCTTGAACGAGACTCCAGCTATCTGAGAGGATACATCCCGCCGCTGTGAGCCCGGATATTTAAGTTTTAAACGTTTGCACATTCTGGTGTTAGCATTCTGGTGTTAGCATTGTGGTGTTAGCATTGAGCTACAGCCTCCAGGGCCACTTCAACATCTGGACAGACTGTATATCTCTAGTCATTTCTAGCTAATATTTTTGCATGAAACTATTCATTCAAAGATTTTTGAGAAACTTTTGTCACAAAACATAATATCTCAATACTCAATAGCCTATCCATATTTTCCGTCCAGCCCCATGAGCATGCAGACATACATATGCATATCTTAGGTTGACTTGATATTGGATGCACAGACAGAAATACATACCCACACATTCTCATATTCTTTGCAGGCAAAAACTTATTATAGATATATATATATTAGAGAAAGTTGATATGTTATTGATATAGAAGCTTTTGCACAATTAAATGATAAGAAGATGGTGTTTTCAAGATATTTCTGATTGAATAATCAATATTTGATGCGTTGGGGGCTGGAAGAGGTCATCATCTGACATTCTAAAGTCTTCATGAGACCAATTAAAAATGAAGGAACGCCGATTTAATGCATTCCAATAAAAGGTATAGTTTCCAGCTTGATTTCCTGACTGATTATCGGGTAAACTCAAGTATGATTTCGCTCAAATGTACTTCTGTAAGAAGTTCACATGGTTGGCTGTGAAGACCCATAATCAACGTGTACGTCATGGAGGATGACATCGTGTCACTACGAAGCTCTTTACTTTTGCATCTCGGTAATGAGTCCCTCGTCGTGTGAGACGCATCCCAACATCGACCCGGCTGTCCGCCGCCGTCCGACTAACATGTGAACGATACGCTTGAGGCCGGATTCTGGCCTTGATAAGGAATCCACCGCCTCTCTGACGCCCCCCGGCCCGTTGGAGGGAGCGGGCCGAGATCTTTGACAAGGCTAACGGATGATCAGGAAAGAGTGGCTCCCTGTGGCCCTCCTCCTCCCCTCCCCCGCCCCTCAGTATCAATCAATACCTGTTAACAAAAGCTCTGTGGGGCTCCCCTCCACTCCGCGCTCTTATTCATATTTCAGGATGTTATTAGAGCCCGCAGTGAAATGTCAAGATCTTTACACGGTAGATATCTCCCTGGATGTGACGGGGAGGGTCGAGCTGCCAACATTAAGGGGGAGAAACACGATTTCCCTGCCAGCGGCTATTTCAGAAAGCCGCTTCTTCCCGCCGTGTTTTCAATAACGCGCGTCGGCGTGGGCCTTTGCATTTCAATGGCTGCAGAGGGGGAGCCGCTCAGTTATTTTAGAGCTAAATGAACCTTTGAGGGAAATACAGGGAATATCAGATTAGCCGCCCAATCCACACACTGCCGCGCACATCTCATCTCCACGGCCGGTAAATCAAGTCGTGTCTGGGAAAATAAAGACGTGATCAAGAGGAGCGCGGTGGAGAAACGCGGCCGGCCTGCGGGTCGGAGCTCATTTGAGGCGGGCGCAGCTGCACGAGGGGCCGCGTTGATCAGAGGAGAATGAGAGGGGGACCCTCGCGAGTCATGCCTCCATCTCCCCCCTTCTCAGTCTTGCACATCAGCGGTGACAACAACAACAACAACAACAACAACAGCCGGGACACGAGACGTCTCCGCCGGGGATCGGCTCTATTTCGGAGCCGTTTGTTGTCCGCGTCTTTCTCGTTGAACATCTGTGCGACTGTTCCCGAGTGGCGGCGGAGAGACGGGGAGGCAGAGAGATGGAGGGGGAGAAGTGGTGGGTGGGAAAGGGGGGGATGCTGGCATCTCAGGTGATGACAAACCTCTGGGATTGTGGGTAATGAGACTCCCCCGGATCGACCTCCGTCGCAGACGCGCGTGTCTGACGTCCCTCATCTCCACGCCCCAATAACCAGCTCTCCGCCCGGCGCTGCTTCTTCACCTCTCTTGGTTGTGTTTATTATCTGGCCCTCTGGGTACCCCCCTCTCTCTCTCCGACCCTCTCCGTGCCTCCACGCTGCACCGCCACTCTCTCGCGGTGCCACCGCGCGTAACCGCTGTCTCATATGGAAAGTGCACCTGCGGAAAGCCAAAGGACACATTCGTCCACGATAATTGGCAGAAGAAATTGCCGGGGAGAAATCTCTCCAATTATTCCGTCCATTTAACATTTTAACTCAGATCCTAAATGTATCTTTTTTTTTTCAAGGCCTTTAACAACGTGTCCTTCTACCTCCTCTCGCTAAAGAGCGCTGCGCGGGGACGTGGAAGAGCTTCCAGAAGCAGAAGAGCACACCTCACTACCTGCGTACCTTGAGGTCGGTTCTTCCCTCGGCTGCTGAGCGTGGAGCCGTGCGGAGAACCTCTGGTCCCACAGTGCCACCTGTTGACGGAGAACGACTCCCAGCTCATGCAACGTGGTCCTCCCAGACGCTGGTGATATTCTACATGCATGCAGCACAGAGACCATTCTTGCACTGTTTTTTCCTCGCAATTTTCAGAACTAAGTAACTTACCCATGTGACCAGAACTGTTGCTGGGGTGACCAGACGGGTGCTTTGAAAGAGAGAAAAACAGTCGGCAGAACAAAACTATT
>CM070103.1:2397500-2440000 GCA_036178185.1 Liparis tanakae
CCTCGGCGGCTGCCCCGCGCTGGACTCCCCTCACAACGTCCTGCGCTTCCAGGCGGAGTTGCAGGACTGCGGCTGCACCTTCAGGGTGCGTGCCTCCTCTAGTGGCCATCGACTCTTGTGTATATGACCCTAACTCTATTTCCTTTCCTCAGATGACTGAAGAAGCCCTCATCTACTCCTTCTTACTGATGTATTCTCCCACTCCCATCGGCAACACCTTTGTTTTGAAGACCAACCCTGCTCAGGTGGTAATTGAATGCCACTATCAAAGGTGACGTCTCATTATTTGGCTTTTCCTGCCCCGTAACCTGTGTTCCATGCTGCCTTGCTAAGATACGGTCTGACTGCAATACGCCGGAAGTACCAGGATGTTGAAGGCAGTATGCAAGCTTTCGGGCTATTCTGACCCACAATCCTCTGCACATGGCCAGCAAGGGGTCAAAAGTTCAAGGTGCAGAAGGATGTAGGATGTCTTAACTGAACAAATACTGCAGCTGCAGTACATTCTAGAAGGAGACGACGTGTACCAGGGAACGCAGAGATTATTAAAGTTGACTTGTTGGGAGAGATTATCTGCAGTCTCAAAGGTGGGATGGGGTATTTGATTCATGCAAAAAGTCATTAGCCTTACTAATTATAGGCCTGCATCGTCTCTGCTGGTTTTCTTCCAGTCAAAGACAAAGTTTAAGATCTTCAATGGTTTGATTTATGTAATTCTTGTGACTGTGTCACACACACGCACACACTGCTGCCTCTCTCCAGTGACACACCTGACCGTCCTCTCAGGCATCTGTTGGTGAGCGGCGGCGCCGTTCGGCCCACCTGGAAGCCGTTCCTCTCCAGCATGCTATCGGAGCAGCGGCTGCAGTTCAGCCTGAGCCTCATGACAGGTGAGCCACAAATTTGGATGACGACTACGATGCTCCTGCGACTTAGAGCTCTGCTCTGCACCAGGCAGTGAGTTTGGCTAATTTCCCCACCGACGGGCCGCAATGGCAATCACAAAGGGCCTCGCGGGACGCCGCAGATGCTAAACGGCGACTTGATGAACGGGCGGGAACTTCGGATGCACGGCGCCGAGCTGAAATCACACGCCGAGAGGGGTCAGTCGCACGACGGGCGCGACCAATAAAGCGCTGATTACGCCTTCTGATTGATTCCGACGCTGCCGCAGAATGCGTCTGTTTAAGTCGTAACATGAGCGTGGGCCGAACGACGTCATGGAAGTTGTTTTTAAACCGGGCCGCTCGTCTTCTTCGGGTTGCTGCTGCCTGTAATTAATTTAGTGCTTTCCTGTTATGCCGGTACCGGCCATCAATGCGGCTGAGCCACTCTGCCCCGCGGGGCCGTCGTTTAACTTTCATCTAATCGGATTGATGGCCCCAGCATTACCTCTCCTCCCCTCCTCCTCTTCCTCCTCCGTCTGCTTAGAGGACTGGCGCTCGCCGAGGCCTTCCAACTCCTACCACCTTAACGAGGTGATGCACATCGAGGCGGTGGCCGTGCAGGGCCACCACGTGCCGCTCAGGGTCTACGTGGACAGCTGCGTGGCCACGGTGGAGGCCGACTCCAGCTCTCTGCCCCGATACCCCTTCATCAGCAACCACGGGTGAGGAGCCGCCGCCACGACCACCGGCACGCGCCGGAGGCCCGCGTATCCGACGATGACTCGTGTGTTTTGCGTCAAAAGGTGTTTGAGTGACGCCAAGCTGACGGGAACCAAGTCGTACTTCATGCAGAGGAGCCACGAGGACACGCTTCACTTCCAGCTGAGAGCCTTCAGGTTCAACCACGAGCACAAGAACTCGGTAAGATGTGGACGTGTACGCATGTCGGCAGACATCAAGTGGGTTTATTTTGTTCTCCCCTGCGATGTGATCCCTGTGTTACTTCAATGTTCCTTTCAGCGGTCTCTTCTGCACATAATGAACACATTAGGACGTGTTTGAAGGCTCTAATACTGCCTGTTTTAGTTCAGATGCTTTCCAGCTGAACGTGAACGCCTGCGTTACTGACTGGGAGCCGTGGAGCCGTGCCATGAATACCAGCCAGTAACTTGGAACATCTTTCTCGTGGCATCTGCACAATCAGAGCTTTAGATTTTAATTAACTTTGCGTTTCCCTAATTGGGAAATGCTACTCCCATATGCAACAGACCGCTTTAAAATCCATCCTTAAATACTTTGTTTGTTGAGGTTTTGGTGCAGAACGTGTGGATAAACGGCAACAGGTCCTTTTTTAGAAGCAGCTACAGCAATTCTACCTCCTAAATTGCGGGGGAGGGGGAAAATATGTAATGAGTGGAGATTGTTTTGAATATCTCTAATGCTGATGTCGTCGTAGCTCTACATCACATGTCGCCTGAAAGCCACTAAAGTCTCCGCGCCGATCAACTCGCAGAACAAAGCGTGTTCCTTCTTGCCAGAAGCTAACCGGTTTGCTCAAATCTCTTTATTTTTACTGTTTAAAAAAAATATCTACATACACTACCGTTCAAAAGTTTGGGATCTTTTAGAATAAAAAACACTTTTTTCCAATGGAAATGACATTAATTTAATCAGAAATTCACTCTGTACATAGTTAATGTGTAAATGACAATTCTGTTTTCTACATTGTGTTATTGCCTTAGAAGACGAGCAAAGGGGTAGAACCCCCTTGAAACCTTAAAAACAAAATTATAACTTTTTATTTAGCATTTTCCACAAATGGATGATTCCTTGACATTGAAACCCTTTTTATGTGAGTGCAGCTGAAAACAGTTATGCTTGAGAAGCTCTAAAACTGGGGGCTACTTTGAGCCACAAGTTTGAAGAATTTTTATATTTCAAATGAAGGTAATTATTTCTAACCTATATTTTGTATTCATTTAATAAATGAAAGTGAGTTTTCATGGAAGACATGACATTGTCTGGATGACCCCAAACTTTTGAACGGTAGTGTTCGTCTTCCGTTTCCTCGTTACTGACTCCTAATTCTGCGGCCCTCCTCCTCCTCTAACGCTCTGCCGTCGCCTCTGGACAGGTGGGTGGCGTCGGGCGGCGACAACAAGGTGTGTGGCTGCTGTGAGACGAGCTGCAGCGAGCGGAGGCAGAAACGAGGCCTCGCCGCGGATGCCGGTACGCTACGTCACTCTGGGATGCACTTTTTTTTTTTTTTTTTTTGGCTGATGCCTGTTGGTCACTCGGCCGTCTCGTGAACGGTTGAATCTGGCCGATATTTCTCGTTGAAGCCGATTTACGCTTCCTCCAGATCCGCAGTGGGAGGGCACGGTGGCCGTGGGCCCCATCCTGCTGGAGGGGAGCATCCTGACGGAGGAGCTGACGGAGCTCCAAATGCAGCAAGTGACACCAGCAGGTAGGCCGGTGCCGGCGGTGGTCGCGCATGTAACCGCAAGACTGAAAAAGTTCACTTTCTTTCCCGCGGCGTCTCTGGCTCCGCCCCTCAGCCTCCTCTCCATCGACGGCCCTGATGAGCGGGGGAGGAGCGGCGCTGGCCGCGGTGCTGCTCGTCGTCACGGCGGCCGTCATCCGCAGCCGACGCCGCAAACCCACTGTGTCGGCACCTGATTCGAGACAATAAAACCTATGAACAAAATCCTCCTCTTTCCTGTCCTCTATACTGAAGCTAATAACGGAAATGCATGTTTTTTGTTTTGCCAGATTTAAGATTTCAGTGTTTCTCTGCAGGAGGTTTTTATTCGGCTGCTTTAGTGTATCGGCTCGCCCGGTTCTAGGGGGGTTAAGCTGCAGAGTCCAGCCACATAAAATGTGTACACAATGAGGTTCTGTATATTGCTCCATCAATCGGGGGGATTTTAATACCGGGCATGCATTTCTTTGATGCACGATGCAATAAATTAATACTTTACCCATTATGGTTTTCACAATGTGCATGGAGTGTTTTGAGTAGGGGAGGGCGGCGAGCGACCTTTTAGTATGGACTTAATGAAATGGCCCCTCATGCTTAATTCATGCATGGCTGATTTGCATGGTTAATTTTTAGGGCCGCATGCGGCTAGTCGAGCCACAGGCCCGCTTCTCTCCGAGCTAATCTAATGCACTCCATTACGTGGGATTCACTCGCGCTGCGTGGGATTGTCCCCGTATTTTTTTTATTTATACTAATCCACACGAAGAACGCGGTGATGATGCAGGCCGAGCGCCGTCCCGGTAGTCGTGTTTCAGCATCGGGACACTTTGGGCTTTTTCAACCCCGCCAAATTCCTGCCAGTGGCGAGAGCCTTCGTGAAACGGCGCTCATCATGAACTGTTGCTCACAAGCCCGGGAAGACGAATAGACGTAATTAAAAAGCCCATAAAGGCGCGAGCCGGGGCTTTTATTACAGTAATATGTGACGGCCTGGCTTTTAATGGTTTGTTTGTTCCCCGTGTGCGGGGCTGACGGCGGCGCTAGTTTACCGCCCCCCCCATCGCCTCCACACCGGGGGCTAATAAAAAGCCAGAGCTAACGACGCAGCAGCAGGAAGCGCGACAGCGAGGAGGCGATGCGCGGTGATGGACGCACGCCCACGAGCCGCTCCCCCGAAAACAAGTCACGGAGGATGCAGGGACAGGAGTTTTATTGTGTTTTTCAGACGCAGCAGACAGACTGGAGAACAACAAAGAGATTAGAAGAAGTTATTGACCATTAGCTTCTGACTGTAGCGTGAGAGGAAGCCGCTTCTCTTAACGCTCACCGGTGCGACGCTGTGAAGCCAACGCCTATAAACGGAAGATAAAGAATGTAATCACGGAACGTCTCTTCTGTGCTAGGAAAGCTTTTCGGATAAGTTGATGTATGGTGAGTGTGCACCAAAATGAAGCGCATGTATAATAATTAACTGAGGAAGGGAGCCCGTTGCATACGAACTTCAAGGTTCAGGGTTTTGTTGTTTTTTACGTACAGAGCTTGCCTGTCGCTTTAAGAGGAGTCAACGGCGTGTAAACGGTGTTAATGTCTCGTTATGATGAGCATCATCATCACCGTCGTACCGAGGATGGTCGCCCACCTACAGATGTCTAACGGTTATGGACCCAAGCTGGCGAGGCAGCGGCCTGATGGTCCTGAATCAGCAGTTGTTGTTTTTTTACCCCCGGCAGGAAGCGTGACCCCCCCCCACCCCATCCCCCGAGGGCATGAGCGCACTCACACACCAACACACCAACACCAACAGGCCATCAAAAGTAATGGCGTGCGTCCAGTGGCAGGCGGCGGCGGGGGGGGGAGGGGACTGGCGTCTGGCTGCCGTAACGATATTGTTGCCGTAGACGGAGCGGTCAGGTGACCATTGTCAACAGAATGTTAATAAAATATAAATATAAGAAAGAAAGAGACAGTGCATGAAGTATACAAAGTGAAATATAAAATACAAAATAAAATAAAATATATATGTAAATATATTTACACGACATATATGTAAATACAGCAATTTAAAATAAAATATATATGTGTATATATATACCCAACATATATGTAAATACAGCAATGTAAAATTTAATTATATATATATATATATATATATATATATATATATATAGACCGTGTGCAAAGTGTGTGTGTGTGTAGTGTTAATGAAATGAAGGCAGACGTCTCCATCGAGACACAATCGGACTTCAATTTGAATAAATATCAAAGGCTGTTATTTGTTAAGAAACGGGCGCTCATTGTGTATTTAATACGCCTCTGATACAGACTGCAATATTACATCTGGGTCTATTGAGAGTGCACACGAGCGACCTCTGTCCAGGCCCATAATTAACCCTCTTAATTAAGGGAGGGGGGGAAAAAGAAGTTGCTAACGAAGGAAATGGATTTAATTAGCTCGGTCGTAGCCCAGGCACATGTGCACGCCGTGCACTCTCACAAAACAATTAAGCCTCTTTTATCCTGCCTAATGGCTTCAGTGACTCAGAGCCTTTCTCATTAAGACTATCAATAATATGCTGATTACACGCATCCACCGCTCTCCTTTATCGGGGCACAAAGGGACGAGCGCGTGTCCCGAGGTTTCTGCTGAAAGAGACGTCTGGCGTGCTCAGGCTGCGCTCGGCTTTCCGTCTTATCGGGGAGGCGACGCGAGTCTGGAGTCGTTCTGCCGAGGGCTTTACGGGGGCCGAGATAATAGAGACCGCCGCGCCCCGTAGACGTGCGCTCCCGTCCGTCCGTATCGCTCCAACGTTCACCGTCGACACTTTGAACTTCTCCCCCTCTGGAGCCGGAGGCCCGGCCCGGGAAGAGAGACAGACAGGCGTCCGTCACACAAGCAGGAAGACAATAGGCCTGTGCGTTGACCTTCAGCCTCTTCCTGTTGTAACAGACACTGGGGCCCCTCCCAGAGGAGGGGAGAGGGAAGCGGGGGGCTTGACCTGCGCAGCCCCACCCCAACCCCCTCCTACACCCTCCACCACCACCCTGCGCTGCGTCCCCAAACATCCCTGATGGGGGCTGCAGCTCTGATCTCCACTGTTTGCCAATCTGGGCTTTTGTGAGGTTTGTTTTGCATCCAGGTTCTGAGGGTCTCAGGTGGTCTCAGGTGGCCACTGGCAGAGCTCAGGGCCTCCTTTAAAAAAATATTTAAAATCCTAATGATAAGATAGACATCTTTCATGACAATAGGGCTGGCCAATAATTCAATATTAGTACTTAGAATGAATAATAAGGTGCATTAAACAATTGTTTTCAGGTCCAAGTGCATCTCACATGTAGTTTGCTCCAGAGAAATACAATATGTGGAGGTTGAGATCATTTTTTACTCCTGCAATGTGACATCCATATTGGGAAATATAATATATATATATATATATATATATATATATATATATATATATATATATATATATATATATATATATGTGTATATATTTTACGTACTTTTATACACACATATATATGTGTATAGATTTTACGTACTTATATATATATATATTTTTTTATTATATATATATCAAAGGGACACTCCAGTGTTTAAGCAATGCACTTCCATAAAGTTGTGGGACTACACAGCAAAGGTTCCTTCTCCATCCTACAATTCCCACAATGCAACCAAAAGCATCAGCATGAACAGTTCAGTTTAACAAATCGTAGTCCGACAAAAAGAAGCTAATTTGAAAGCTTCCTCGAACTCCATCCGCTGGTAATCCACAGCTTCCAGAGCTCCATCAGGGTAACCCAGGGTTATTCTCTCAGATGAAATATTATACCGTTTCCACAAGCTGCATGACCTCTGTGTGTGAAATGTTTATTTAATATTGTGATACATATTCAGGCCACATTGCGCGGACGTGAATTAAAGCGTACAAAGCGCTGAGCGTGGGGATGGCCTGTTTCTACATGTAGATAATGTATTAAAAAGGACAACACGCCGTGAACGCGCCTGTAATCCATTGATTTGTTTCAATAAGCGGGGGGGAAGACTTTGGCCTTTGTGCGTATGATCCACAACATCTTCGGACGACCTTTCAAAACTCAACAGAAAGAGCTCAGGAGAGATTCATTGATTAGAACCGTTCTTTAAAGTTAGTTAATCCAATCGCCACAACTCCCAGAATGAGAATGAAGTGTTTTCCCAGAATGCCATGCTGCGCTCAGCTGTGCGGGATGAATACATCCCCGACGCTGGGAAGCATCTGACCCAGAGAAGTTGACGCGGATGTGACTTACTGCAGAGCAGATGTCGGTTCTGACTGAAACAACACGAGATCCCAGAACCCAACACCTTCCTTTCAACCGCCAGGAGGATAACCACAACAAAAGGGCCCCTTCCGCTTTTTACCCGCTTTTAGATGCACGTTTTTTCCCCTCTGTACACAATGGATGAAAATATTGTGGCCTTCGTGTTTGATGTGGACCCCCCACAGCCGTGGCTCTTTTTGGCCGTGCGTGAGCTTTAATGGGAATGTGCCGAACGATGTTTGATCCCGGAGTAGCACAGTAACTCCCGCCTCTTATTTACAGGTTCTAATGCACACGTATTCGTGCTGTGGACCGCGACCTTTAATCCTGATTGGCACGTCGAAAGGGGATGAGCGCGCCGCGCACAGGGATCAACCTGAATAAATAAATCCCCCTCTTATCGCACAACGCAAAACTGGGTAAGCGCTCCCACCGGGTCTGGGTGGAGGAAGCTGTCAGCACCTCTATTCTGGATTCTGCCTCACGCCGAGGCGGGATCCTGTTTTTCTCTCCAATCCGTCCTCCTGGTTTATTTTTTCAATCCCCGGGAGAGTCGTTCGCCTCCGTGTGCGTGAGGCGTGCTCGTCCATACATGAGCCCCCTCTTTCCTGCTTATCTTTCGGCGCCGGGCCTATATCTTTGTGTGGGGGAGGGGGGATGAACATGTTCCAGGTTAGGTGGAAAGAAAACAGGATTTTCCACGTTGTCAGCTTGTAAAACATGTCTTTCTGCCATTGCTCGTCTCTCCGCCATTCGTCGTCTTTCGGCCATTGCTCGTCTCCCCGCCATTGCCTTCCGCGATCACGCCCTACTCGTCTGTTTTTGACACCTGTAGCTGCCGTAAAAACATAGGCGCTCCTTTTATCCATGGCCCAATTTCAAGTTACACATAGAAATACCGAGATTCCGGATGCATGACTCAGAAATAATGCAAAATCAGGAATGCACCCGGCCGTCTTCCTCGGGCCGGCGGCCCGGGTTGGATAGCGAAGGCCCTTCCCACGGCGTTCTCGACCGGTTAGTCCGGATGAAGCGGCTTCGCCTCGACGCCTCTCGGTTCCACAGGTTTTTCCATTCGCCCGAAGAACAAAAGAAACCCAAATGAGTTTTCAGAAAGGAGGCAGGTTGCTGCTCAGCTTTCTCACGGAGCGACAGCGCCACCTGCAGCCAACTCAGAGGGCCGTGTGCACCACGCGTGCGCAATCACACGCAGATGCATGCTTTCAAGGAATGCAAGGAGAGTTTCTCTGTAAACCCTCTTCCCATGGAGGATTCGCTCAGCCTGTCTTTGATCACACACCAGGAAGTAGAAATATACACTTTCACTTTCCTTTTTTCAAGCATCTTTTATCCTCCAAGATACAAAGCAGTCACACGTGTCACCACGAGGCACGCTTTAACCCTTTGATACACAACCTATGAGAACCCTAAAGCACGACATGGGTCTAACATGACCCGTATTGACCTACCATGTTATTTCATGCATGTCTGAGTGTTTCTCTGCATTTTTCATTAACTATCTTGTTTTTGATTACCACAAATGTATTATTTTATTTTTTCCTTTTTTAATAAAATGGTTTTGTATTTTTACATCAAGTTTACAAACATGGGTCAAAAATGTAAGGGGAAGTATGTAAGTGTAATAAAAATATAAAAAAAGACATCCTATAATAATGATTTTGTTAAAACATATTTATAAATTCATTTAACATTTGAAATGTTTATTTGTCACTTTGTCACACTCACACATAGCATACACCTACAGCCGATAACACTGATATTGAACTGTTAGTGTATCTGTAGTGAACTGTGTTGAATGTATAAAATGAATGAATGAAAGAAAAGAAAACTGATTAAAGAGATGATTGTTCTGTTCTTTCTTTCCCTCTCTCGCCTTCATGATCATACAGACCTGTGGACCAATGGGATCCGTCGTTGTGCCACTAGGATGAGGCGCTCCACCGTGACTGTGCAGGATGGAAGGCCATTCCCTTTGCCACGCTGCCCTCCCGTGGCACTCTGGGGTAGGACACGTTATGGAAAAAAACCCTCATGAAAATGAGTTGGGGGTGCGTGGGGTCAAGAAGGGACCATGCTGTTTCATGTTTGTGCTCTCGTTATCTCTGTTTAGTGGCAGGACCTCTATGGCCCCCGACACCACAGGGGCCCCCGGAGGCCCAAACCCATAAAAATGGAGGACAGCGGCCTTGAAAGCTCAGATTGTAGGACAGCCTCCTCAAAAGGGGCACCGTGCTATTTTTACACACTTTCAGTTTACTTGTCATGAGAAGTGAGCTGCAATCCTCTGTGGCTCTAGTAATAATAAATGCATGCTTATAATGTGCAGTTTAATGAAATAAGTTACTCTGCTGCATGATGGGAGTTGTAGGATCCTGTGTTTTTGGAGTTGGGCCCGCGGTAGAGACTAAAAGTCTGGATATCTCGGCCTCTGCTGCTTCGATTATGACTTTGCTTTGAGAGATCTGTCACAGTGAGTCTTCTAACTTCATGGAAGTGCAACCGTTAATCCCTGGAGGACCCGTTTAATGCATTAATCCTCTGACCACAAGGACTGGATGTGAGTACATTGTTGGAATGTAAAGGTGATCGTTTCAGAGGTAAAGGCGGCTTGAAGTTGATGAAGGACAATCAAGTGGAGTCTGAGATTTGATGATCGCTTGCAGGGACATTTAGGAGTGTGGGGTTGTTTCTGTCCCCATCATGGCCACAAGAGGGAGGAGTCTATCCACGAGTGGACTGCAGCTTCAATGGACGACAGCTTGTGTCGCGATACAGGCCATTTAACTCAATAAAAACAGGCAATTAAGCAGTATAACTTAGTTAGTTTTAATAACTGCTCATTTGTCTTTATCTTAATCTATTATTACTGCTATTTTCTTTTGCCAAAAATAACCGGTTAATCCTTTACATAGATTTCTAGAAGTAGCAATTATAATATAATTTTTACAGTATACACTCTGCATAGGCCATATGTTATTGTTCTTTTACAATTTGATTTGTATTTTAGTCAGAGCAGTGTTTCTAGCTCAGAGGTCACGGTTCAAGTGTGTGTGTGTGTGTGTGTGTGTGTGTGTGTGTGTGTGTGTGTGTGTGTGTGTCTCTGTGTGTGTGTGTGGTGGGGGGCATGTGTGTGTGTGTTTAATTGATCCAGCCCCTGGCACACCACTCATGCACAAACACACACTCGCTGATCCTCCGCCCACTCTCATCCGTAAATACATTCCCACTGCAAATCACACAGCAAATAAATCATCATAATTGCTGTACTTGAACGAAGGTCCCGAAAAGCAAGGCCAAGCAAGGCCACTCAGAAAAAGATAATTACAGAAAAAACGTGAACGTGTCTTGAGTGAGTGAGCCACTGGCAGGACGGCGTGGAGATTTGAATGTGAGGAAATAAGAGTGTGTGTGCTCTACTCAGCACACACTCACTGGATTGTTGCGTTGTATTTTATTGTATTTGAAGGGTTAGCGTTATGAGGGTTTTGGAATTTGCTTTCCAGACTTAACTGAAGAAATGACATAATTTCTGACCTCATGATGGCAACCAAGGTATGATTCCTTCATGTGGAGGCCCCATCCTAGGAGGGGCGTGTCTTAACAAGCAAGTTAACAAACATACATATATACACAGTCATTGGGAGAATGGGACCCTTAGTGGTTTAAGTGTTTTTGTATTTAATTTTGCAAAGTTGAATATCAATGTGAAAAAGGGGACGTAAAAGAAAACAAACAGATGCAGAAATATTTTAAAGGATAAGCAAAACAAGTTAAACAATGTTTTTTTCAATCAAAGTATCTTATTCCTGTGGAGGAGGTTGACATGTGTTTGTTGCTAGGGGGGCGGGGGGGATGCCTGCTCCTCGATGGGGCTTTGGAAGTGTCCTTGTAACCTGCTGTGGCAGTCAGCCTTGCAGCACAGGCATCAATATTTCAAGCTGATGGGTCGCCTTGAGATACTTTATTATCAGGGGGGAGGCGCACACACACCACCGAGGGAAAGACATACATGCCGACGCGTTTCTCCACGAACAGAAACAGAATAACACGTAATCGAGAGGGGGGAGGGGGGGGGGGTCAAATGTCAGAGAGCAAAATGCTTAATTACCACCTCCAATTGTAGCCTACTCTGCGTTTATGAGCGTCTGCATGTGGAAGGGAGAAACTGGATGTGTGTGTGTATGCGTGGACACAATTAGCTGACTTCTCTCTGATCCTTAATGCATTATTGAATATTTCAAAGGAGTCTCAATCCTGTGAGCTAAGTGACTGCCGGGCCTCAATCACAGAGCCGGTCCGGCCGCGATGAAGGGCGGTTCAGCCATTAAGGGGTCTGGGCCCGGCTGTTGGCCTTGTGTGAACCTGAGGCTCATGAATAATATAAATACCTCTACTGTATTTGGAGCACTTTGGAATGTAGACGCGAGGGGTGGGGGGGCGGGTTGATGACATTGATTTTTTTGGTCGTGCAATTTCAGGGAACAATTCAATTTTAGTGGCAAACACTGGGTCGTAGAAAAGGGGAGACGCTTTATTGCAATCGCTTTATTGCGAAGCTCAAATCTGAACAGACAATATCTGAGTTGTCATGGTAATATGCCATTTTTCTCTTGACATTTATGAGGTTTTAATCTCTCACAATTACTGCCCGACTGTTTTCTAGTCTGAAATGCCTTCGTTCATCATCGGCTATGGCACGAGATCGAAGCATTCCGAAATATTTTTTCTTTAAAAATCTGAATAATGAAGCAGTAATCTTATATTATCCTACATGTTTCCCATTCTTTTCGTGATTTTACAGTATTTATTTGAAAAATCAGGATTAATAGGACCCTTTTAACCTCTAAAAGTCTGCCTTCACTCACTGGGAACGTCATAGGACTTTGAGTAATATATGTTTTTCCTAAAAGTCGCACACTGTTTTGGAAACGAGCTCACGCACACGAAGCGTCTATCATCGGCATGTTTTATGGATCCACGTTTGTTCAATCAATTCAGGAAGCCAGTGGGGGAAAGTATCTAAGTAGGCTATTTTCACCACACTTAAAGCTGCACTAATCAATATTTCTATATTGACGATACATTAAAGGACTACGTGTAATGTGAAAATTATGGAGATACGCTAATTCAGCAGAGGAACCATGGAGTACATGCCCTCACCCGAGAAACAATCCAACACATAACCTCAATGAATCTACAACCTGTGGGTGTTTACATGTGGTTTGCATTAAACAAACAATACTTACCATTTTTAATCAGGGAACTTTCGAGATTCCGGTTGGTGGATTTTGTTATTTTTGGACCGAGCCAAGCTAGCTGCTCGCCCCCTAAACTAAGCTAAGCTAAGCTAAGCTTTCAACCACAATATTGCTGTTCGACTATTCTTCTTCTTCTTCTTCTTCTTCTTCTTCTTCTTCTTCTTCTTCTTCTTCTTCTTCTTCTTCTTCTTCTTCTTCTTCTTCTTCTTCTTCTTCTTCTTCTTCTTCTTCTTCTTCTTCTTCTTCTTCTTCTTCAAGTAAAAGTGAATGCATGTATGCATTTTTACACTCCTGCATTTCTACATCTTTTCTCTAAACAACTGCGGCCAAATGTTGCCGTTCCTCAAGCGAACAAACCCACTCTGGATTTCCGTGGGAATTCTACAATGGTGCGTTGGTGCTGACGCGGGGCGTCGGTGGAGCGGATGACGCAACGCCGATGATTTATTCATTTGCATAACTGACAAATGGGTCTGCCTCAAAATGGATCCTCTCGGCGGTCTGAACGAGCTCTCGTCCACGCGTTTGAGTATCGGTTTGTTTGGCGACAGCGGGGCCCGTCTTCAATCCGTCAGCGCTTCGACCTCGTGATTCGCAAAATGCTCGTCAAAGTCACAGTGGGAGGAAAATGCCTCATGTGATCTGCCTGCAATCAATCAAATCGACTAAACCACGATGAAAGTGCACGCACACATGACACGTACACGCTCTCCCTCTCTCTGTGGGAGCTGTGTGTCAGCCATAAGCTCTTTTCTATTAAACCTGCGCTGCATTAAGCATTTGGGTTAAAAGCTTTCATAATCAGGTGCGTTCTCATTCAGAGTGCAGAGATTTCCAAGATCAATACTGTCCTTGACGGGAGAGCTTTGCCCACCGCGCGTAGGTGTGTGTGTAGGCGTGTGTGCAGAAGGAGCTCAGAGTCAGAGCGTTGGCCCTCAGTGTGAGTGTGTGTGCATGTGTGTGTGTGTGTGTATTTGCCCGGGAGAGTGTGCTGTTAACTGTGTTCTGTGTGCGAGGCCAAGCTGCTTCCCGCTGTGATCTCTTCATTCTGTGTTTTAGCGGTGCTAACAGCGAAGTGGCGGTAGCCGCTATACGGTTGTTTTTCCTGCCCGACGCCCCCTCAGTCGATCCCGGAGGTCCACTCCACAGACTGCGACTGCAGAAAAAGGAGAGTCAAAACACATTAATGAGCTCAACACACACACAAACAGGCATCTGCTCCGGCTCCGTTATCTCCGCCCGTTTGCGGAAGTTTTTTTGCGATAAATGCGCTTGGCTGTGTACGTGGCGTTGACTCTCCATTCGGAAAATAATCACGTTGGTTTTTTACAATTAAAAAAATTAAAATGGCGTGTGGGGGAAAGCATGCTGTGGAACATAAAGCTAAATTGCTCCAGTCTTGCACAAAGCTGGGGGACAGAAATGTATCAAACCTCCGCCTACATCAATGTACCAACCTCAAACATGAAGTCAAAGTAAAGAAAAAGTCTTGTTGAATTGAGGTTTTTGTATTTTTGTGTATTTTGTGCGTTTGTTTGCAGATGTGTGGGCGTTCATGGACTTTTAGAGAAGTACGCCGCAAGCAGATATTTTTCTTTTGCAAATGTCTCCTCTGCATCTAGATCTATACGTTAGGCCTTCAGGGATGAGCTTGACCTATGCAAGCAGTTTTTCATATCACTTGAAAAATTATGTTTTTCCCTCCTCAGTGACGTTGCCTTGGATGTGATGTATTTTGCTTTTAGATTTTTTTTTAATCTTTGGATGAAAAAAAGTTCATGATATTGTGGTTAGATAAAATAATAAAATAAAAAAATACTCATGGCTCTGATCTGTTTCTGATATTGAATGCTGAAAAGAGCACGAGCTGGCAGGGATAACATCAGTATTCCTTACTGTTGGTTGGCCTGAAATAATGTTGAGTAATTTGAACTTAGGGTGCCACCAGTGCAACGCATTAAAATGCCACATTTTATTGTGACACAAGGCAGTAACACATGCCAACCGTCATCCGTCTGACCCCAGATTAATTCTCCATCATTAAATTGCAACATGATTGATCATAAATTGAGCCCATAAAGGTCTCTGCTTCAAACAACTGTTGTCATGAAATATTACAGTTACGACTGACACCGCCTTCATCCCTGACACCGGCTGTGGCCTGTGGCCTGTGAAAATGCAATGCCTTCACTCCCGGTAGCGTTCCACTGAAGCGGGCCTTGGACCTGACAGAGCGGTCTGTGATGGCTGTGTTCATTGTCCGTGCGCTCAATAGGCCGCACATGGCGTGGGCAGCAGTCAGTGGGGCTAAATTTGTGTCTCTCTGCTCATTCCGGGGATATTTGTGACTTGCTCCTTGTTGACTCGTTGCGCTTCTTGCTGACAACGGGTCTCTGTGTGTCACAGACAGCTAAATCCAACCAGCTGCATGCAATTAGGCTGCAAAATGCCAGGGACGTGCATGCTCCTCTGCAAAGCATCACGTGGTGACGATGTGCCCATTTAACATATTTGATAAGCTGAGAAATCTAACTATCAGCTAATAAATAGTTTTTTTTTCTGTCAGGTTTCTTAAGAAATTGTGATAACAACACATCAGTCAATACAATACATCAAAATATTGAATATCCATCATAGATGATACATTATGCCAAAGCAATGACTATCGTATCAATGTCTTTAGATTTGAAATAATGAAAATATATATCTTTTCAATATGTATCTATAAAATCATGTCTTAGAGGAGGGTCTCTGTTAGTCAAATACAAATGATATAAATGATGAAACTGAATACACTATATTACCGAATACATTGCAATAGGTTTTGTCAAATGTCTTTAATGTTCTCAATCTTAATCATCTTTTCGGTGACAGGCGATTTTGACAGACAGACAGGCAGACAGACAGAGAGGCACTGGTCCATAAATCCGTGGCTACATCTTTCACCACAGGGAGATTCACTGTTGTTTCCTAGGTAACAAGCACCCCCTCCCTTTACCCTTGATTCATCTGGACTGTACCACTCTGCTGCGGGGTTGAATATGTGTTGTTTATCAAATAGAAGTAAATTCCCGTGTTGAAATTAAAGGACACGTAACAACACGTTACAGTGTGCTACTATGTTTTCTTTAGTTACAGCTCATACTATCTAATATAGTTGAGAATAAATGCGTAGTTAATGTTTAGACCTTAATACAACCCCCCCGTGCGAAGCACATTCAACATTCCCTTAAACTGTCAAAATCGCTTGTTGCTTCCTACCTTAGCCAAAAAAGTAGTTAGCGAGCTAGCGTGTAGCGAGTAACAGCTCACTTCTGCCTCCTCAATTAAAACATACAGTTTTTCGACACCGCGAAAAAGTTCGCCCACGGGAAAAAAAGAAAAAAGTGAGAAGTCTGATACGAAGACCATTTCTCTCCCCTCCGCTCCCCGTCCGGTTCCGAAACAGCGCTGTGGAGAAGCGGCGGCGGCGGCTGAAGTGCAGCTGGATGTGACAGGTTCGTCGTCAGGTAAGCTGCAGGTAGTTAGCTCGGCTAGCTCCGCGTGCCTCTGGCTTTTGAACACTTGTTACGGCGAACATGACGGCGCTTCTCGGGGCTCCGAGTGGAGGTGGCTGCAATGATTGTGAGGATGCCACTCCGGTGTCCACGCTGGTGCGTTTGGGTCGCTATGCTAGCTCTCAACAACTGCCCCGGACAGCTAACGAAAACAAGTTAAAAAAAAGCTGCATAGTCACACAAAATAATAATAATAATAATCGGCGTGCGTAATAGTCCCTGCTTGTTTTTTCCTTGCACGACTCATCGTAATGCTTTCTGCGGCATGTACAACACATCCATAATTGCATCACTCGCGGACAGGTTTGATAATAACCCAGTTATTATTGATTTGATTTACGGTAGTCAGTCCCCCCTTATTAAGCAATGACATTGTCATCATTGTTGCAGGGTGCACCCAGGGGCAACTGGCCGGCCGGCGTTTATGAGATTGGAGTGAGACACGGAGAACATGCGATGTGGTGATCTTCGTAATATACCATCTTTGATGGGACACGTCGAAGGAGCAGACTCCTCGAACAGTCATGGAACAGAATCATAGAACAGAATCATAGAACAGAATCATGGAACAGAATCATGGAACAGAATCATGGAACAGAATCATGGAACAGAATCATAGAACAGAATCATGGAACAGGCTCAAAGCTCAGCAGAGCACACAAGTAAAAAAAAAAAGGAAGTTGGTTCATGAATGACTTTAACCATATTATATATAATGATAATGTAAAGTTGTTATTACTATTATTACGGCCCGATCACTGAATTATTCAGAGTACCCTTTTTCTTAAAATGTTTTTTTTTTATTATTTAGATTTGCGGTCAGAACAATCAAAAAAACGTAGTTATAAAAGCTTTGAGGTGTCATCAAACAACGTGGATGTGGTGTGGAGACAACAACAACAAAAGACACAACCTTGTTGTCACCTTTTTCACCCCTCATGAGTTTGCAGGTATGATTCAAATGCAAATGTTTAGAAAAAACACACATAATGTAACCGTACTTTAGCCTTGATTAATGGATTGTTTGATTTAATTATAGTGTACACTACAGAATGAATCAGCTGTAATGAGACATAAGTGGAGGAACATTTAAATGTATTGCAGGTTGGCTGAGCTGGAGCCTTTCCACCTGGGTGAGGTTAATAAGTTGTGGCTATGTCATGTGCCATAATTGGTCCTTCTGAACATGCAAATAGTCATCTCAGTGCAGAATTGCACCAGTGGAAGCAAAGTAATTATCAGTATAACAATATAACTTTGGCTTGCTATTAATGGACTATATTGTTTTCATTAAGGCTATTCAAGCAAGTGCCCACTTGAGTAAGACATAGTAGTCCATGGTGCACAAGGATTGCTTGGAAAAAGGAACTTTGTGTAATCAGCAGTATGAGAGAAATTGGCCTTTAATATTGATAAGAGTCCGATTACTATTTGATTTCAAACCAGACGTCATTTTAATGTACATAATCCCTTGCTTCCTGATTGGTCATTTGTACTCTGTGTCATTGCACAGCCTTGAACTTGCTCCAAAGCACACTGGCTGACCACTGGCGTACACAGCCACTTGTTTATGCTCTACCATCGTGTGGACTTGTGTGACAGGTTTACCAGAATGGGTTCCGAGCGGAAGGAAGCGCAACTCTGCCGCTTGATATTTGATTACAGCTAATAATAGAAAAAGACAGCTGCCTTTTCATTGATCTGTCTTCAGTGCCCTATTTATGAGCCCTCTCTCTCGCTCTCTCTCTCTCCCTCTCTCTCTCTCTCTCTCTTTCTCTCTCCCCCTGTCTCTCCGCTGTGTTCAACCGTCCAATAGAAACATTGAATACAGCGCTCGGCTCTGGTTAGCATTTTCAAACTGTATTAATCCATCAATTTTCATTTGCTGCATTGTTTCGGAAAGGCTCCTTTTTTATTTGGGGGTCAAACAGGACCGCGATAACAAGAGGGGAGGGGTATGATGCGGGAAGGAAGTGGCTGAGCTTGTTTGTCCGCCAGGCCTTTGTTTGTTTTCCTGTCGGACAAACCTATTTAGAAGGTAGGCTATCCGAGGTCTGCCGATGGAAATGAGCTACAAGCAGCAGGCTTGTTATACATGTAATAGTCAGTGAAGTAGTTATTGAGAAGTCAAATGAGGAATTGATAAGATTAATCTATCAGCGACGATGTCTATTGCTCTGGGTGAATGATATTGAGTTGTTTAATTTTTCTGGACGGTCCACAGCGTCCAGTCGAGTTTCATCCTGCAGTCACACCCCGGTGTTGCTGCTGCTTCAGTCTGCTGCATCCGCGTGTAGGCAGGGTGTAAGGTGACACTTTTGCTTTTAAAGACTCCCCCCTCCCTGTTCATATAATGGCAGAGCGCTTCTCTGTGTTATTTCATTACAGGTGCTCTAAAACCGAAGATGACGTCAGTGTTCGGTGTCATTTGCTGAGGTGGACAATTTTCCATGCCAGAGAGATTAATCGCCTCAACCCCCAACGCCCCCGATCCATTTGACAAATCTATTTCCTGTGGAGTATCACACAATTAAAGCGTGATCAGACAGTAGATAGGTTTGTTTATCGTCCAACTGTAAAGCACGTTCAGCCTCATTGATGTCAACGAGACACCCGGGCTGCTGCGTCATCCACAGCTTTTGTATTAGAGAGAAAGAGAGAGAGAAAGAGAGAGAGAGCAAGAAAGAAAGAGACACGGACAGACAGACGGTTCAGCTGTTTTATTGAATCTGGATCGAAAAGTCATAAAGCTGGTTCTCTGACTCGTCAGTTCTGTGACGCTCCGGGTTGCACAGCCATCCGCCGGGTGGAGGACGAGAGAGATCCAGACCTCCACGTCCCGGCCGCCGCCGATCTTCCTTGTTTTCTTCCTAATCCAATTCCGATGCAACAGCAACAACGTAAATGTTCGCCCCTGTGCATTTTTTGCGGTCCGGTAAATTAAGAAATTGTACTGAAAACGAGCTGCAAAGATATCTTTGAGGGATGGGTGAAACGTACAGGTGAGGGATGGAGGGATGGAAAAGAGATGTGTAAGGGAAAGGGGGGGGGTTGGAGTGGATGAGTTTAGAGGACGGATGCTGAGGGGAGGTAGAGGAGAGTCGGTGGGGGAGGAGGTGTGGTGCTCTGGTTTCCTGGGGGGATGGTGGTAAATGTGATGATGGAACATAGACAAGGACGGAGCGGATCTTCATGCGACTGCAGCGACTCCCCGAGCTCTGCTTACCTGTGTCGCTCTGGTGTTTGATCAAGTCTAGACTTCATACACTTGAGGTGGTTTCCCATTAGGAAACACTTCAGGTGGTGCTGATTTTAATTAGCATATAATCAAGTTTCACCAGGAGAGGGATGGAGAAAGAATATATGATGCACTTTCTGGTAGAGCAGGGCATGAAATTGGGGAAATACCTTTTAACGTCATTATTCGGGGCATGTCACTGTAAGCACCGTGTTTCGCCCTATCACACAGTCCAGCCCTTTTCCAATGGAGAGGCACAAGAAGCTGTGATTCAGTGTAGCTGTCTTTCTATTGGCTGGAGCTGTTAAGGGGCAGGACCTGGTGTGCAGGAAGAGGCTGGCTCTAGGCGTGTATGTGTATGTGTGTGTGTGTGTGTGTGTGTGTGTGTGTGTGTGTAAGTGTGTGTGTGTTTGGGGGGGGGGTGGCTGGAAGTGTTTCAGCCAGATAGTTGGAGTAGACACTCTTCTGCTTCCTGCCTGCTGCCTGCCTGCCTGCATCGCTCGCTCGCTTGCTCCCTGGCTGAGAGAACGAGAGAGAGAGAGAGAGAGAGAGAGAGAGAGAGAGAGAGAGACAGCCAGAGAGAATCCCTGTCTCGGCATGGACCTCCGGCTGCAGCATTCGGCAGCTCGCGAGGAATGACAACAGTTCACATGGTCATTAGCTCCAGTCGCTGAGGCTGAAGGGAAAGCCGCACTGAAGCTCGGTGTCACAGAAGCACCGGGTGCCTCCTGTGTTCGGGACAGCAGACGAGGCAGAGGCACGCAGCCTGGACCCAGAGAAACGAGGTGGGAAACAACCGTCATATCGGCTGGCTCTATCTTCTTCTTTCTTTTGTCTTTGCTTTTGCTTTTTTTTTTTTTTTACAAATTTTTTGTTTTTTTGCAGGAGTTTTGCTGCAGTGTGCTGCATACCGGTCGTGGGGGGGGAGGGAGGACAGGAGATGTTTTATCTGCGTGAGAGGAAGCATGTGAGGCTGTTAACAAAAAAAGGGAAGAAACTATAGTGTGTGTGTGTGGGATAAATGCACAGTACTGGGAGCATGCAGCCACCCAGTAACCACGCTCACTGCAGTTCCCAGCACTGTAATGGACTTTCTCTTTCCACTCCAGAGGGAGAGGCGTTATCGCAGCAGTCGGCTTGCCCCCCTTCCCTCAGTGCAAATGTCAGGAGCTTTCTCTTTCTGCCACATGGGCTACACGTTTCTCACTCTCCAGAGAAAAAACTTGTCGTGTTGTGTGACATCTGCGCTGTCACTGCTTTGTGCGGGTTCTCACAAAGTTACCCCCCCCCCCCCTACAGTAACTATTTTCTACCCTCCACATAACAAGGGTTGTACAAAAGGCTGTTTGTTCACAACAGGCTCTGACGGTTCCACACATGGTCGATGTATGTGGACACAAATATACCCGGAACTTCATAATCCAGCCCGTGTGTCAGATGAGGTCGGTGGACGTGTCCCTTTCCAGATTTAGCTCTGCGCTAGTCGCTAGGCCCGGAGCAGTGGACGCCGTGGCCTGCGTGGAAAAGGCCACGGCGGTGTCATACATCTGGCGGTGGATCAAGGGGAAGTGGGTGTTTTCCAAAATGGAACATCAGTTCAGCCCTTCCTGTTGCGAAGAGAATGGGATAAGCCTGAGACGAGTGCCCAGCCCTCACCGCGAGACCCCGTCGGACAGAAATCCCCTTTCTCGGAATTGAGTCTCGAGCGAATTGCACCTCGAGATGGTATTAAAAGGATTTAGTGGTCGGTGGGTTTTTCAGACATCTTCTGCATGAAAGAGGGAGTCTGATTGCTCCGTGACACGAGGGTGAGTTTGCTGAATCATTCGGCTCTTATGTTTTCAAGTGCTGCCATTTGTGGGCTTAAGATTTCAACTAATACGTGTTCACTTGATATTTCACTGAAGGGCTTTAATCCGCCGTAGTATTTCCCATCTTTGATTATACGTGCTTCTACAATTCTCACCTGGGACCTTTAGATCCAGTGAGCTTGGATACCCTGTTAATCATCATGTTTATCCAAACGCCGCTGTTCAACTCCGGGTGCCAACTATACTGCAATTAGCTGTAGACTTGCCCGAGTCCCGTGGTGAAGCACGGAGTCGCGTTCACACACTAAACAAGTCCGTTTACAGAAGGCAGCGGTGGATTTACATCCCAGACACTAATGCTGTCTCCTTTAAAAAAAAAAAAAAGCTGCATCCTCTGTTCTTTGTTAGGAGACGGGACGCCGACCCAGAGAGGAAAGCCCAGTCCCGCAGTATGTGCCGGGCCATGCGGGTCACTGTGGTTCAGCTAAGGCTATTATGATATGGGGCGCACCTATCTGCTGACTCAGTGAATCCTCCTGCGTTGCCTCTGAGCAGTAGCTTAGTCCCACTCACCCATCCTTATCGCTAATGGTACTTGATGATATTGAACTCGAGGAGCCGTAGCTTATGCCAAAGACAATTTCATAAGCATCATAACATCCATAGTATTACATACGAATTAGGCTGCAGGGTAGAGGCGTGCTCTGATCCTCTCTGGAGGACGCAAAGGAACATGCTGCACGCCGGGGAAAACATTTTGATAAAACCTTGACTGTTACGCTCACACAATTTCCATTACTCACTGGAAACGGAACCTTTTTCCTCGTTCACTTCGACAATGAAGCCCTCTCTCTGCGCACCCTTGAAAAACATTGACCACTTGTTCCTCTCGGCCATGCAAATGACCAGAGACGTGTGGTTCGCCGGGCCTGAAATGGTAATAAATGGAAATGCGGCCACTCGGGTAGCCGGCTCGTGTTTGCTCTCGTCCGTCACAGACATTTGAGTTGCTGCCTTATTTTGCCGACAACACCTGGCTGATGCCACAGCAAACGTTGTCACAAGGCTCACGACCAATGGCGACCCGGTAGCTTATCGTCTCTGCTGAGCAAATACAAGGCGGCCGAGATAAACTGCACCGCGCAGACCGAGCGCACAGATACCCGCCTAATGGGTTACCACATGCATGGTATTCAGAGGTCAAGCCAATGACTTTCACTCGAGACGCCCCAGCCCTGCTGACTCTCATTCAATTAGGCAGGCTGACCAAGATAATGCCGCTGCCAGCTGGCCTTAGTAAGCGTTAGTAATCCATAAAGTCTCGTACTGTCGTGCTTTTCTTCACATCTCTGCCCTGCTTCATCAGGTCAGGATATACAGCGATGTGCAGGACCTTCACCTTTGGGGTCGTATTAGGTAGGTGGTCCTGTGTATAGCTGAAAATATCAAATATGACACGATCAATTCTGACAGTTCTGTCGCCCGAGTGAGCGGCCGTATTAACATCCACACAGCGAGGTATGTCTGGTATGGCAATTAAGGCATCTATTTCAGTAAAATACCGTGTAAGCCTAACATGTTTACCATCCGGACGGGAGGGCCTCTCTCTGAGGTCAAAACACTCAGCGCTGTATGGTCCCTCCCTACCTGCTGACCATCTGTCTTTCCCTTTATGCATTGTGCTGGAAGCCCGACCACTAAGCCCAGCGTAAACTAAGCCTGCATGTAGTGGAGGAAGCTAAACCAACGTCAAACCAGACTAAACCAATACGGCCTGCATTGCCTCTCAGCTAGAGCTTTCCAAAGCAGTCCGTTATTGGAAAGCAGTTGTTGTACAACAGAGGTAGCAGTCCCCCCCCCCCCCCCCACACACACACACACACTCGCGGTGACAGCAGGGGCTTCGGTGTGTTTCAGAGGAGGGGGGCTCAGTCGTCGGAAAACAAGTTGGCGTCACACATCCATCTCTTGAAAGCTAATTTGGTGAAGCACATGCAACGCACTGCAATTAATAAATGGTCGGCAGCTTCAATTCTCAGCAAGTCTTTGTTCTTCGAAAGCCACTTCAGCTGCATCTGATGATCAATCCCAGCATCAAATGGTCCATTTCTACAGTTAGATCCAGTTGCATCTACTGGGCATATTTGCACAACCTTCAGTTTGGAAAGAGACACGCGCTCATGTTCCTGCATGATTGTTATCGTACCCGCATGTCTTTTTTCTATCTTCAGTCCTTACCATTTGTTATGAATACTTTTCGCTTGAATGTAGCCCGTGGAGCTCCTGTGACCCCAACCGACCTTTATCCAAACGGTCGGCCCACTCGATTTTATGAAAGCTTTCTGTGCTCCGAACTAACCCCGGCCTCCTGCACAACAAAATAAGAAACGTCTTTGGCTGTGCTCACCAACCACAGCACAAGTTCTTCCATCGTTTGAGGCCAAGTCGTTACGCAGAGCAATGGCGCCATTGTCCCTCCGCGCATACCGACTAAGTAGGTTAGCTTGATCGCAGACTTCTTATGGTTTCTAAAAATAAAAAGGGATTAATTGTAAAGGTCAGATCTGACATGATTCTCTTACCTGACGTTCTCTTCCGCAGCGATTGGCTCTGTCCCTGGGGAGACGGTGTGGAATTAAATCCTGCCTCGGAGGCTGCGATCGGGCGAGGAAGCTTCTCATCTCATTTCACATGATCAGCGCTTAAGCGGGACAATGTGATTAGCGAGACAATGGGCAGGATTCACGGGCTTGGAAGAGTTTGGTGTTTTTGTGGGCGGATTCAAGGGGAAGTCTGCCAATTTGTCTTTTTTGACCATATTTCACATTTTATTCCAAAGCCAGGATGCGTGGCTTTCCTCCGATGGGTCGTTCAGAGTTCCTTTCTTTTGATGTTTAAGGCGCTAAAACAAAACTAGAGCTCAGATGTCTCCAATCATAGCGACCATGTCTCAGACCAAGACGCTCGATGGTTTCTACACGACAAGGTGCCCGAAGGCCCTGAGGGCGGTGCACCTGTGTGACCGCTACGTCAGGGTTTCTGTCTGTAAAGGGAATCTGTGAAGGAATGTCTTCGTCCTTTTACAGCGGTGCAGATGGCTTGAGTGCGAGTCTGAACATGCCTTCATTAAGATCAAGTGGAGCTTGTCATGTGCCTTTTGGAGGTTGTTCTCACAGTACTTAACGTTTCCTTAACGTTTGCTCCTGCTCTGTTTTCCGTGGACGCTTTACATTTGTTTCGACCAGTAAACGGGGAATCTTTTAACCAGAGCTGCATGTTTTTACAACCGTTCTCCTCCCTCCGTCTGGTGTCCTCAACCCCCCCGCCCCCGGTTAGCAGAAAAACATTTCCAGATGGGCCGAGAAAAGAGCTCCTTGTAGTAGCTTATTAATGGATTTCGTATGCTCAAGCTAAAGGTCACTTCCTCAGATTGTCGCCCCACCTATTGTCCCCCTTCTCTCCCGAGACAACAGAGGGACGCAAGATGAGGCCGCGAGTACACACACACGCATGTAAACCGACAACGAGCCGCGGTCTCATTCGGACGGTGGGAGACCGGCGAGTATAGCGGGACACGATCCTGTCTGGCACCGGCGTATGCATCTGTCTCGGTCCCTCTCCGGCTGCTGGACGGCCGCCCGGAATAGTGCCGCGCTGTGCCGGTTTTCTATTGGCCGCGCCGTCATTTTTCTTCCCGCGGACGCGTTTGCCTTCGCCTGCAATAAGCTGGAGAGCCGGCGGGCTCGCAGTCGCCCCGCGGCCGTGATTGGAGGGACTTCAACTCGAGTGGCTTCTGCATAAACCTCACAGCTGCTTTCTCTCCGGTTCATCAGCCCTAGTGCTCCTCGGAGCGAGCGCCCCTCCGGGGCAGTACGCACGCAGATTCAGATTGACGTGCGTACACAAACACCGGCGGCGCCCGTTGAAGCCCATTAGATAAACGCTCGCCCGTCACATTTAGCGACACCTTTTCTCACCCTCTGTTTTTCTCTCTCTCTCTTTCGTTTCAGATCACTGACGGGAAGTGCCTTGCGAGACAACATCTCCCTTGAAGATCCACGGGGGTCTCTGAAGAGGCTCCAGGTCTTTCCCTTTCTCCGTCCCGTTTGTTGGCGGAGCGACTGCATTGCTGGGGAGTCGATAGCAAAGACTTCTAAACAATAGGAAACCACATACTTTGTGTTGGAGACATTGCACCTCAAAACAGCACCACTTTTTCCCCTCCCCCCCCAAATACCCGCCCTTGCACAGATCTCATCACTCACACAAAGGTAATTTGGGAGACATCGGTACAACAAGTAGAGCTTGTCTCTGAGCATGCCCCCTCTGCCGTGTCCGAGGTCTGCACACGAGACTTACTGATTGATGAACAATTAGCCGTGTGACTGACATACCCCCCGCCGCAGCAGTGCAGTCCCATGCACCGCACACCGAGACATTGCCAGTCCATTACCTCCACTTTCCCGTCCGCAAGGACAAACCCCACTCGCTGACCTGAAGCAGATTCCTTCCAGCCGCATGTTCCTTCAGTTTTAGGCGCTGTGCGTTTGTATTTTTTCCACTGGAACACTCTGAATCCCCTCCTCAGAGGAGAGCGTCCTCCTAAAAACCAAGTGGCTCCACTCCACCCCGGCTCCACAGACATGGCTCTAAACATCGCCTCCATGCGGGACACAAAATGGCTGACCCTTGAAGTGTGCCGGCAGTTTCAGAGAGGGACTTGTTCGCGCAGCGACGAGGAATGCAAATTCGCCCACCCGCCCAAAAGCTGCCAGGTGGAGAACGGAAGGGTGATCGCCTGCTTTGACTCGTTAAAGGTAAGGACTCTCACACAATTTAAGGAAAATATCATTTGAAATCGCATCTCCGCCGCACCGATATAGTATCTGAGATCAAATGTCACACATTGTGGTTCCTAATGGTCGGAGGGTGTAGGTTGTCTGCTCAAATTAGCATATGTGTCAGGGCTCCACGCTGTTCTGCAGTTAGAACCAGCCTGACCTATGGAGCTAAAGGCCAGAGAGGTCTGTTGTTACGTCCACTGCCACCACAGGTGTGTGTCTTTAGTTTTTTGATATGGTAAGTTGTTCGAATGCTACCATGCCGTGTCCATCCTCTGTGTATGTGGGCGAACATCTGATCGTCATTCCAAGACTTCTATTCTTGGGCGCACGTCAGCTGTCACACACACACAAGACCGATAACCGGCATAAACAGACGAAGCTTGCAGCGTAATGTTCGTTTCTCGCGGATCCATTTTCGAGACGTGACTATTCTTAATTTTTTCCACAGAATCTAAATTTGTTATTATCGACTCCATGTGGTCGATAAAGAAATCCACTAGAGGTGTGTTAAAAGTATTTACTCCTTTAATAAAGCCCCGCGGCGTATTTGTTGACCCGTCTCTTACTGCACTGTTTGCTCTTCATAAGTGGTAAAATATCTAAAATCTGTTTAACGCCTGACGCTTCCTAAGTCTCCCCAATTTCAGCAAGGTCGCTTCACACGAGAGCAAATGAAACCACTGCATCCAGGAGCAACCCATTATTTTAATGCTCCGTTGCAATCTAAAAAAAACACAGCAGTGACAATGATAAATAGCCAAAGAAACTAGAGCAGAACACGGAAACTGTGGCGAGGTGGTGCGTATAAACCGCGGCTGCGTATCACAAATACAGCAGTGCAGTGTGCGGCGTGTGCGTTGCACATTTTTCAAGGTTGTGCACAAGGTCAAAGAGACTAGATTCACATCAAGCAAAAAGCGCTGTCCTTGAGTCTGATGCGGCGAATCGTCCCACGTGTTCGCGTTGAGGCCCGATCCCTCCTGACGAGCCTCCCGCCGCGTCAGCCCTCATTATCCCACTGCGATCTGCAGTGTGTAAAAAGACCTCCACGTTACAAGTTGCTTCACGGCTCAATTTAGTCATTCGACGCTGTGAAAACAGGCGGCGGCGGCGTCCATGAAGCTGTCAGCTGCTTCTCCGGGCTTCGAAGGCTTCGCTCGCGGTACGAGGCTCGCTGAGTGATCGCTCGCGGTACGAGGCTCGCTGAGTTATCGCTCGCGACCGAGGGACATTCCTTCCCAGATGCCACGCTCCTCGAGCCGTTCGATGAGCAAACGGCCGACCTCAATTGGGATTGATTTGGCGCCGCGCGACACGGATCCTCCGCCCGTGACGTGACTTTTGCTGTGCCTGATTCGGGGAGCCAAATGAGCGGAGCGCTCTTCATTTCGACGTTTGGCTGCAAAATGCGTGCATCGTGTGTACATTCAATGAGCTGCAACACCCATACAGAGCTTGGCGGCTACGACCCTCCCGTACCACTGCTTACTATACGTTCCTGTGCATACTGCGCTCCGGTTACGGAAACATCAGAGTGCAGCCGCTCGCTCTCTGTCACACTCTCTCTCTCCCTCCGCCCCTCTGTCCACCCATACAACCCAGTGACAGAACGAGAATACAGGATTCTCTGTACTTGTAGCTCCAACTCGCCCCCTTTTCCCACAAAGATTCTCCTCGTGACAGCCCAGAGAATGAATGCTTTATTATGCATTAGGAAATGTGTTTTTCGCTCCACGGCGGGCTGATTTTCCACCCCATTACGCCCGTATCGACTTCCTGGGTCTTCTCATCTGATAGGGTTATCACGCCAGGCTTGTGTGCTGCCAGGCGTGGATTGGCCAATGATCAGAAGGGCTTCTTTTCATAAACACGGGAACGGTACGGCTCGGGAGAGGAGTGGAGTAGGAGGCGTAATGCCTTGTCGTCGCACCTGTCGAGAAGCAGTCGGGAAGCGTGCCAGAAGCTCAGTGGACAATTTGACTGCTCTGGTTGTTGTTTGTCAAGTTGGTAAAAACACAAACAAGAAAATTGCTTCCCAGTAGCCAAATATCACATTTTGTAAATCATCTTCGCACCATGATTTATTTGAGATGTTTTTTTATTTTTCTTACATCATTTCTAATCTTGATCCATTAAAAAAAAAGTAAATTATAGGTGTCTCCAAACTCTTTGGAAGCCTCTTCTGCGGCGTATCTTTTTCAAGGATATCGTGCATTCTTCCACCCCGTGGGGATTTAGACCGAGGTCGCTGGGTAAAAAATTACATTCGAGAGCGTAATTCACTTATTGCCGCTGCGCGTGCATCCGTTCTTATCGGCGAGACCTGGAGAACAACCGGGCCTTTCCGTGTCTCTGATGGTGAAGAAAGAGACGGGTGCAGCGGGGCTGGGGAGCTCCGTGATATATGAAGGCAACGGCGACCCGAATCCCTGCCTTTGCATTTTTCTGCCCGTACGTGTACTTCCGTGTACTCGGCACGACGGTGAGGAATCATTCCCGCGTGCAGCTTCCCAACTCGGCCGCGCTGCTCTCAGCATTTCTATAGTGTCACGTCGAGGGAATATATATTTTTTTGTCCTCTTGCTCGACACCGCGGGCTTAAGAAATAGCCTCTGCGTGTTACATCTGTCACCTCTCGAAATAGAACAAGCCGCTTCATCTCTGTCCAACTGAAGCTGTATCCACAGTTGGTTGGTAGACGTGACACAGCTTGCCAGGTACCATTCATTTCCATTAAGACGCGACGGAAAATGTTTGACAGCGGTGACCTCAACGACGGGAGCCTTTTTTCACTCATTCAGAGTTCCCATTCCTCCTCAAATCCATATCCCTGGAGGCTAGACTCTGCTTTACATTTTAAATTAGTACAAAATTGCACGTCAACGGGTTTGGTAGCTGCCAAACACAATGTCACATTTAAATCTCTGGTCAGAATACAGATCGTCGTTGTTTGAACACATTTAGAAAGCCTGAATATATTCCAGCTGGAGATATTGAAACATCATTTCATCTTTCCGGCCGAACAGCCCCTCCCTGAATCACCCGTCACCGCAATTAGCTGATCAATACGGGCGCGAGTGCACGCGTCTCACAAACCACGCGTCACGGTCCAAGCCGTAATCCTCCGGGCTCTCTGGTACTTGTTGCGGTGTGACCATGGAAACCGTGACTGAGTGGCGATGATGGGGAGGAGGGGGCGAGAATACCTCCTGTTAATGGACTAAATGCAATCACACAGTCATGTGACGATGTCACGTTGGCCGGGCCTCTTGACAGGGGCCTTTTGTGGACGCTTTAGTCCTCTGCTTTCCCATTATTCTCTCTGCAGTACTGCCTCTGACCCCGCTAACTGAGTTACATTTCCTCCCTGCTCACGTCCACAGCGTAGTCTGAGTGTGTGTGCGACTGCTCGTCAGTGCACAGATATGACTAAACACACGTGGGCAGATTTGAAATACAGCCGTTAATAAGCAGCTCGTGGAGCGATTGGGATAAAGACGGCTATTTTGCCGTAATGCAAACAATGTGTTTATTTATTTCACATGTCAAGATGTCGTCTTTGCCAAACCCCGAGCTTCAGATAACTGCTAACGTGGTCTGTTAAGATTTCTCCCACCAGTCATATTTTTACCAGGTGACCTCCACGCCTGACTGAACCCCAATAGTCACGCTATCATGTTTCGTCACGTCGCGGTTGTCGTAAAGGAAGTGGCGAAGCAGGAGGAACAATAGAAGCTACTTTTCAGGTGTGTGGGGCATTTTCTCATGTGTCCCAGACTCTAAGCAGGCCCCTCCTCCCCCACCCGCTGCCCTGGTTCCCCTCACTTTGTAAGGACATCTTAATCCGGATTTTGCCTCTTTTAAAAGAGCAAAAGTGTGTGTGTGTTTTTTTTTTGGGGGGGGGCTGAACCCTGTGTAAATAAAGACGCGAGAGAACGTGGCAAGATGGGGAGGTGTTGATATCTGAATGGGCTTCGAGAATAAAGGAGGGGAAGAGAAGAAGCGATTCAGCCGAAGCAGAGATGTAAAGGCGGAGGCAAGTGACAGTTAGAGCCAGGCGGGGAACCACTGCGACATTTTTAAACCAATTATCCAAGATTGTAATCAAGGATTCAGAAGGAAAGTGCTCCGAACCTTCAGTTAATCTGTCAGAAGAAACCAGGCAGAGGATGTTAAAGCGAACCTAACACAGCTTTCTGTACAGGCTCTGATTCAACTCTAAACTTCCCCGCCCAGGCCTTATTGCATTTCTTTTTTGGGGGGGGGGACATGAACTTAATGCCCATGCCCCTCCCCTCCGCTCTCGTTTTAAAAGATGGGCTCGGCCGCATTCCTCAGCGTAATCCTCTCAAACTGGGCCACGCCCTGGGCAGAGCACACATGTGGAGGGGAACGCTCGCAGTGCAGCGGGAGTTGGTGTGTGTGTGTGTGTGTGTGTGTGTGTGTGTGTGTCCCCAGGGTCATTCACACGGACACAATGCGGCACCGACTCGGGCTTAACGCGGGGCCACCCTGGACGCCACTCAGACACGCACACTCGCCGTGTTGCTCTGTGCACACAGGGCCAAGTTTTATTTGATCTGTGTGATTTCACCCCCCCCCCTCCCCAGTCCAGCTGATCCCAAAAAACAAGTTCCAAAGATAGGACGAGATAAGAGAGAGGGCGCCAGAAGATCAGCTCCCGGTCCAGGTCCGGGTCGCCCGTCCTGTGCTTGTAGTCGACGTCTCACTGGAAAAGGTCGGATGGCAATAAGACAAAAACACCCGCGTGATGGTTCCATTTATTTATTTCATTATTTCTCATCAAGTTTCATTGACATTTTCTATCTTCCTTCGCTGTGACCTTTGTGTATGTATTTTGTTATTATTTGTTTTACTTATAAATCTCCATAAAGGTCATTGATGTCACTACGGACGACGCAGTACAGCACCGTATCAACGTTGATCTGAGAGGCGGATCATGTTGGGTACATGTTGGCATTTTAGTTGGGCCACTGCTCTGACCCACGTGTGTGTGTGTGTGTGTGTGTGTGTGTGTGTGTGTGTGTGTGTGTGTGTGTGTGTGAGAGTCCCAGGCTTCTCTGTCTCCCTCTGGGTCCAGCTGCAGAACTGGACTGTTGCTCTAGTATTCTCAGAATATTCAGACATTACATTAAATTATTGAAATGCAGTACTACTGTAATAATCTATTTTTAATGGATTAGTCAATTTCTGTATAGCTGCTATGAATAACGATTTGTTGCTATGCACATTAATCTCCATACACAGCGAGAGGACCGTTTACTTTCGGTTTACAGTTTTTATGGGTGAACATTTTTGCCCTTTTATTCGGCAGCCAAACTCAAAACATTACTCAGAAACAACTAACTGAGCAGTTAAAATGTATACCGACAAAATAATAATGACACCGAAGGGACTTGAAGTCAGAAACCTGGTTTTAGTTACGCAAATTCGCAATACACAGCCTTATGTCATCAAGGGGAGATCTATTTCTGAGCTTAAACTCCATTACATCTGCTCTTAAAACTGCAAAATGTGTGGCGCTGCCGTCGGTCATGTCAATTTGAATATTCGGTGTCCGCCTGCAACGTGACGGAGGGACTGAGTGCTGAGAATCTGCCCATCTGCTGTACCAGTGTCTCACCTGGTCTCAATCCACCCACCATCTCTGAGTCATTCCATCTCTCTGCTGCCCACAGCGCAGTGATGAATACTAGATGCTCTGCATCATTTCCCTCTGTGAAAAAAGACAGAATATAATAAAATAAAACAACTTAAGTCAGTGCTGCAGAATCAATGCCGTCCTCCCATTTGCTGACTTCCAGTCCAGCTGGACTCAAACTCCCCGGGTGCTGCAGCAGCGTTGCAGCTCTGCAGTAAAGCTGAAGGCGGATCAGGCGGAAGGCTCGCTGCGGGCTTGACCTTTAGTACCGCTCTCATTAAATATTGATACGTAGTCATCATCACTCATCAGACAGACTCAGGTCCTCCTAATCTATTTTCTTCTGAGGGTAGCATTTATCTGTCTGCTTTGTTCAGCGGCATCCTGCCGCCCACGACTTTAAAAATGTATATCATGCTCGGAAAATCAATAGCTCCCGCTTTTGTTTTTTAATGAGAATACCAGAGATTCCTACACGCTATGTTCCCCGCGTTCCGCGTGTACTGTACAGAAGCATACGGTCCGTATCAAACATACAAATGTACCGTTGCTAAGGAAATGTGGTGACTCTCCTCGCCTGGCTTCTTTTGAATTCTCCTCTGATTATAGAAATTGACACTTACAAAGACACGGAGCTCAAGATGCTCCACAATTCCCACGCAGCGACCCCCAGCTCACACACACACACACACACACACACACACTATGGAGCTACAAACAGTTAGACAGACGGGGCCCAGCTGTCTCCCTGGGGTCCGCCTCTATAATGAGACAGAGATCTTCTTAATTGGCTCGATCTAATGAGGCAACAGAAATGTGATCTTTAGGGGCCTTCCACTTTTTTGTCTAAATGACTATTAGCCTGTGTCAAACAGGCTGCTGTAAACCAACCTTAGCGTGACATCCCAATCCCATGTGAAGATGTGTCAGTGCAGGAAATGTGTCAGCCTCTCTGTTGCTATGTCAGTATCCATTCCTTCCATGTTAATATCCTGAGGATGAACGGCGCTGCCGGGGATTGACACGAGCCTGCCCGGTAAAGAGCCGGTGAAGTGACAACGGAGTGTGAGTCTGTTCCTTCTAGTAAATCACAGCCCTCACAGCCCTTGTCAAGGGTCCTTGTTTTCAGGCGGCTAGGGCTACCGTTAAAGTATGCGCCGAAAGAATCCAGTACCAAGTGGCATTGAAATATCTCCAGTCATACAATACCTGCATTGTGGTTTAGCTCACAGCCAATCACTGCAAGCGTTCTCCGATTCATCGGGGCGTGTGATTGGTCCGTTGCCTGGGGCGCCGTCGAGTTCGATGTATTTGAGAGAGTCGCTGGCCGAGATGGCCACCAAAACCGAACATCTCCATTTACATGGCGGGCATCCAACGATGTAAAGGTAATAAAAGAAGGTATCCAACAAAGTTACATTACATTACATCACATGTCATTTAGCAGACGCTTTTATCCAAAGCGACTTACAATAAGTGCATCAACCTAGAGGACAAACTAAGAACAACAAGAATACAGAAAGTAACATTTCCTCAACATAGTCAAACTACAAAAGTACCACAATAAGATATTTAAGAGCCACTGAATTGCTAATCTGTGTTTTAATCCAGATAAAGTAATCGATTGGTGTCTGTCTCCCTTCAGGGCCACTGGTTGCTGGACTAAATCTCTAAACATGCATTTAAAAAGCCGGGGCTTTTTTGCATCTTCTTGTACGCACGATGAAGAGACACTCATTGACCCATCGTATTGAATCCATGTCATTTATCCAAAGTGACTTACAATAAGTGCATTCAACCATGAGTACTAACTCAGATGGAGTGTCCGAAAATGGAGGATTACTCCAAAAGGACTCGTCCGTTGCAGTCGGCGCCACGAGGTTACAGTCCACGTATTCATGGACGATCGAACTAAAAACATCGGGGCTGATGGGCCTAGCTGCTCCAAATCGGGCTAATCTGATGGAGCTTGCCTGGATGAGAGTCTTAGAGTCGGTGTAAAGACTCCTGCATTAGTGAAGGAAAGGCTCTCAGCTGTCTAGTTTGGGAGTGAGGGGGTATTGTTGGACATGTTGATACCAATCAACACTCTGCTAATTCAGATCTCAATGCTTTATCGACGCAGGATCAGGATGAATTTGACAGAACTTGACGTCTGTTATTTAGGCTTGAATTGCAGTCCTACAGGGGAACAATAATAACGTACACACCCAAGTTTATTCCTGCGATCGGGGAACGCGGTGATGTCACCGCAGCGAATGAGAATCCAAGCTGTCAAAGCTTCAGAATCTCCCGATGGCCCAAAACACGCACGGTCACATGAACTATTCTCAGCAGGGATTGTTTTTTAATACCCCGTCAGAGCTGGAGGTATTATTGTATCACACCCCTCGCCCCTTTCTGCCTCCCACACAGGGTGGCCATACCATAAAGGTCAAAGGTCAGGGCAGCATATCTGTGCCTGTGCATGTGTGTGTGTGTGTGTGGGGGGGGGGGGCATGCAAAGTTCATGGTCGAAAGTGAGATGGCCAATTTCACACCCAGCAGATGCCTGCGCCAGTGACCCGCGGCGACAGGTGGGGGACACTAATTGGCAGCGCACACCCTCACAGACTTGGGTGAACCCATGGTGGGTGCGGGAATGAGGGGAGGACAGGAGGATGAGAGGGGAGGAAGGGGGGTGGGGGTGGCAGACCATTAAAACATCCATGAAAGGATGAGCGTCAGGTTTAATGATAACACACACACACACAGCACTGGTAGCAATTTATTCTTGCTTTCTTTTTTCTTTTTTTTTCATTTCATGGTAGACGAACAAACAGATGTTGCCTCTGAACACAGCGGCGCTCTCATCCCATTCCGTTCACGTTTCCCCGACTCCCCCTTTTCTTTTCCCTCTCGCTCGGCCCGGAGTCGCGGCTCACCTCAGACAACTCGGGGGAGCAGGATGATGTCACGGGTGAGATCAATATGTTTACCTGCATCAGGCGGTTTAAGATAAAACGCGCCCGGCGGCTCAAAGGCTGTGTGAGAGTCTGCGCCCTGGTTTATTGACCTCATCTATTTAACCGAAGGGCACTTATTAGTTATTACTGATCACCCGGTATACACTCTGACCCTCTCCGCCTCACTGTTCTCCGCCTTTCATCATATCCAGAAGGACTCTCTCTCCGCGGTCCGAGGGGGGGAGAGAGCATCCTCGGAGGGCTCGTCTTCACGACCAGAAAACAACATGCCGCACTCCCCCGGGGGTTGCATATAGCAACCGTGGAATCACACAAGGCATCTGCGCAGCGTGTTTTTGCAGGACGTTGTAGAAAAACAAGGCAGTGGGACTTTGTGATATATATAGCTGTGATTCACTGTGAGGCCCCAAATATGATCACAGATCAGGGAGACTGTTGTGGTTCTAAATCCTCACCTGGGGGCCCGGGGGCTCTCCGGTGAGTTGTGGACCGATATCCCTCGACTTCTTTTTGTCAGCAGGCAACCAAAGCTTTAATCTCCAGACTGGAGAGTAAGCAGCCGTCCGACGGTCCTGCCCCTCTCTGCTGAGTGCGTTAGAAAGAGGCTTTGATGAATAGATCTGCTCTCTCCCTTCCATCTCATTATCCGCCTTCATCTGTTTTATGGATTTACACAACTCCTCGACGCGCTCTGACACGCAGTCGATAGTGTCGGCGGAGAAAGAAGATGTAGGCTAGCCTTTGTTTTTTGGGGCTGGGGCGGGGCCACTTTCTGGCTTTGTTTGTTTAATTCCTCTCATTAGCGTTCGTCGTGGCGTCGACAAACGCGAGGGAGTGATTGGGGAGTGATTGGAAGCGAGGTATGCGTGAGCAAATGTAAAATTAGGAAATTAAAACCAGGCCCACTGGCTTACTGCTGTTCCCTCTCGGGGCCGCGGCACAGTTCTCCCCGAACTAGGCCATCAGCATCGTGTAACCCATTTCCACGTGAATCTCCCTGGAGTTGAGGTTCCAGACGGCTGCGGGCCGGCTGTCGGATCGCTGCCGAGCCCACGAGGTCGCGCTTCTGAGCATAAGGAAATGACAGCTTGTGCCGAGCAGGCCGAGGCCTCGCGGTTTATCTGTGACTCACCTACCGGCAGACCGGGAGCGGACGCGGTCGGAGCCGAGCCCGGATTCTCGTCTCTTCGTCTCCAGAGACGCTTCGGATGGCGTGATTACGCGTGTCCCTTCACTTGTGTGTGTGTGTGTGTGTGTGTGTGTGCTGAGATTAGAGGAGCTCTCGAGGGTGGGTTTCATGTCTCAGCAGGTCACAGATGATCAGATTAACTGAAGCAGGGCTCCGGCCTCTATAGCTAGATTAGCCACGGGGACCTGGACTCTGGCAGGTGCCTGGTGACGGAGCCACAGTGTTAACCGGGTCTCCGGACTAGTCGATGGAACCATGAGACCCGGGTTCGCATCCCAGCCCAGCAGGGTTCGTACGGTCATGGAAAACCTGGAAAAGTCATTGAATTTCAAAATGCTCATTTCCAGGCCTGGAAAAGTCATGGAAAAAACATGAATTATAAAAGTTTTGGAAAAGTCATGGAAATGTGTTATGATCACGTGTTTATTTACACCGAGTTTGAAATAATTAATATGTTTTTTAAAGAAAGACGCTCAAAATATAAGCCGGCTTACGCTCTCGATACGCAACATTTTCTAAAATGTTCTAGTATAAACCGAGATTTCAGTTTGGTCATGGAAATTTGGTTAAAAGTCCTGGAAAAGTCCTGGAAATCCACTGGTCAACATGTGTTAGAACCCTGCCCAGATGCCTTTTTGGGGTGTAGCTCACGGGGATGAGCGGTTGACCCGTAGCCACGAGGTTTCCGGTTGCTCGCCCGGCGCTCCACTGCAGCCCAGCGCTCCGTAATAACTGGGCAAAGGCAGAGAAGATCAATAAAAGTGTACATTTATTTTTTTGCGTTTCTGCAGCCGCAGCCGTCGCCCGACTGCTGATGATCTACTTTTTAATCACCCCGTGTTTTTTTCTATTTAGTTCCACCCCGCTGTTCGACCGCACTGCGTTTCATAACCCGCGTAACGTACAGATCACTGCTTTTAAAAGAATATCGTCTCTCCCCTGCAGACAATTTGGGAACTTTTGGTGCAGAAAATCCCCTCCGAGGTTTAATAAAGAAGACGGTCTTTCAGAGCGTCCTCTTAATTGATTGCGGTAAACATGACTGCGTCTTTTGATTGGGGCTGTGCTGTAAAGGACGCCGTCTTTCTCTTCTTTCACCTGCAATCGGCAAACGCTCCGCGGCCTTGGCGACGAAGACGAGTGGACGACTCCCGTTGCTTGAGGAAGGAGTCGGCCTTTATTACACGTCTTACACGAAGACGGGACTGTTTACTCTTGCACTTTTACCGCGCTCCCATCCTCCTCCTCTTGTATGCGCTCCTCTCCCCAGATCCCCTCATCGTCATCTCTCTCTCGCTTCTTGGGTAATCTCAGGCGCGTCCGCTGCAGCAGCACTACTCCGTCTGTGGGATTACACGGCTGGTGAAACAAAGACACTTAATTACTGCTGAGGCAACACAGTTGTACGCGCGTGCGTGTGTGTGTGTGTGTGTGTGTGTGTGTGTGTGTGTGTGTGTGTGTGTGTGGCTATTGTTCCTCAGTAACCTGGTCTCCGCCCTTTGCACTCGGGGTGTTTTCTTGTTTGCATTCACTCACATTATCACTTCTGTCTACTAAGCTAAGCCTCATGTACCTGATTCCAATATAATCAGCCGGGCTCCTTCTGCAGTTTTCCTTTTTAAATGACTTGTTCTTACCCGCCGCTCGCCATCGATTCTCGTTCTCCATTACCCGCCCAAATGTAAGCAAAAGGCCTCTGGCTATCTTTCCATAATGGATCTTCAGTGGTTCCCGGTGTCCCGGACCCTCGCCGCTTCAAACGGATCCATTAGTTCAAACGGATCCATTAGAGCCCCAAAAACCAAACAGGATCCTTAAGAGGGAGCATTCTCCGCCTTGGAGGATGAAGGGAAGCTTGTCCATGTGCATCCACAGTCTCGCTGCGAGGATCAGCGGCTCTGCCTCTTTTCCTCCTGTGGTGCCCGTCCCGTCGGTGTCTTATAGCGTCCTTGTGAACCGGTAGAGGCTGACCCACAATTAGCGGTTAGTGCACCCCGGAAAAACCCTTCTGGAGCAAACGGGAGAAAGAAAGACTTCATGACAGGTTTTTTTTTCTTCATGTGTTTCATCTTCTAAATGTGGCAAGAAACTTTCCTGGACCGATCGTTTTCAGGAATCGGTTCCAGGAAGCGGGCGCACGCCAAGAAATGCTCATTTGGGTATTTAAATCCACAAATATGAATATCTGTCAACAAACCAGGGAACACAGAGGAGGAGCGGGAGCCACGCGGGTTTCCCAACGATGCAAATGACCGAGGCGGCACGTAAAGGCGGCACCGAGAGGACGTTAAGGGACAGAGAAACAAGAGCAGGAGACATTGAGAGACAATGTCCCTCCTCCTCCCCTCCGGTTCTCCAGGGGATTACACATATCACAGGCTGCATGTCAGGAAAATTAGTGTCAGTCCCTCACAGCGGGCCTCCTGAGAAGGACAATGGGATGAGCGGGAGGAGGAAGACTTTGCTCCAAAACTATTTCATCAGTGAGACCTCACCTGTTGCCTGTTGAGCGGGTGAACCTTCTGGAAGGCGTGATATCTTTGGGCCTCCGCAGCCTCGACGGCGCCTTCAGTCGTCACAAGTAGCCACTTGTGCTGCTGACCCTGCAACTTATTGGAGGAATGACCCCACGGCACCGCGGAATTCATCGATATAGTTTTTTCTCGGTTTTGAGCGTCGGCGAGGGAAAGGCGGGTTGAGGCTGGGCGCCGGGCCGAGGGCGCTGGCTTCCTTTGGCGAGGGCGCTCGGAGTGTAATCTCACGCCGCCTTCACGAGGACATTCACAGCTCCTCCGCCGGCCGCGGCCTCCAGGCGGCCGCTCTCCGTCTCCGGAGGCCCGAGGATAGAGCGCCCATTGAGGGGCGAGATGCAAATGGTACAGTGGTGAACGGAGGGGGCCCACAGCTGAAGCTAATCTGCAGAGGGGGTGGAAGACTGGCTCTCTGTGTCTGTGCCACCCACAAACACACAACAGGCATCACTCTGGCCATTCAGCCGGGCTGATGAAGGGGGGGGGGGTGACTCGGGGTCGGAAGAAGGTTCTCACAAGGTACAGCAGATCAAAAAAGAAAGAAGAAGCTCTGTCTGGTTCACATTAGGAACTTACTTCAATTCAGTTCATTTGTATCAAGCCCAATTTCACAAATTACAAATTTGTCTCGGAGTGCTTTACAATCTGTACACATAGACATCCCTGACCTTTGACCTCACATCAGATCAGGAACAACTCCCAAACAACCCTTCAGGGGAAAAAAGGGAAGAAACCTTCAGGAGAGAACAGAGGAGGATCCAGGATGGATAGAACAATAGATGTCATGTGACCAGAAGAACAATAGATGTCATGTGACCAGATGAACAATAGATGTCATGTGACCAGAAGAACAATAGATGTCATGTGACCAGATGAACAATAGATGTCATGTGACCAGAAGAACAATAGATGTCATGTGACCAGATGAACAATAGATGTCATGAGACCAGTTGAACAATAGATGTCGTGAGACCAGATGAACAATAGATGTCATGAGACCAGATGAACAATAGATTCCATGTGACAAGATGAACAATAGATGTAATGTGACCAGAAGAACAATAGATGTCATGAGACCAGATGAACAATAGATGTCATGAGACCAGATGAACAATAGATGCCATGAGACCAGATGAACAATAGATTCCATGTGACAAGATGAACAATAGATGTAATGTGACCAGAAGAACAATAGATGTCATGTGACCAGAAGGACAATAGATGTCATGTGACCAGAAGGACAATAGATGTCATGTGACTAGATGAACAATAGATGTCATGTGACCAGATGAACAATAGATGTCATGTGACTAGAAGGACAATAGATGTCATGTGACCAGATGAACAATAGATGTCATGTGACTAGAAGGATAATAGATGTCATGTGACCAGAAGGACAATAGATGTCATGTGACCAGAAGGACAATAGATGTCATGTGACTAGAAGGACAATAGATGTCATGTGACTAAATGAACAATAGATGTCATGTGACCAGATGAACAATAGATGTCATGTGACTAGAAGGACAATAGATGTCATGTGACCAGAAGGACAATAGATGTCATGTGACCAGATGAACAATAGATGTCATGTGACTAGAAGGACAATAGATGTCATGTGACTAGAAGGACAATAGATGTCATGTGACTAGAAGGACAATAGATGTCATGTGACCAGAAGGACAATAGATGTCATGTGACCAGAAGGACAATAGATGTCATGTGACCAGAAGGACAGATTACAGTTAAAACACATTCAATGAATATGACAGAGTGTATGAATAGTTCATAGTAGGTAAACATATTCATATACACTACCGTTCAAAAGTTTGGGGTCACTTAGAAATGTCCTTATTTTTTAAAGAAAAGCATGTTTTTTTGAATGAAGATAACATTAAATTATAAAAAAATGCACTCTATACATTTATAACGTGGTAAATGACTATTCTAGGTTGAAACATCATTTTTAATAAAATGTAATATCTACACGGTTGTATAGAGGCCCATCTCCAGTGTTCTAACGGCACATTGTGTTATCGCCTTAGAAGACTAACGGAGGGGTAGCATTTTAGAAAACCCTTTTGTTATGTGAGCACAGCTGAAAACAGTTATGCTGGTCAGAGAAGCTTCTCATCTGGCTTTCCTTTTGAGCTTGAAGTCTGAAGAACACAATTCATATTTAAAATAAAAATCATTATTTCTAACCTTGTCAATGTATTTACTATATTTTCTATTCATTTTGCAATTCATTGGATAAATAAAAATGTGTTTTCATGGAAAACACGAAATTGTCTCGTTGGGTGACCCCAAACTTTTGAACAGTAGTGTATATAAGAGCATATTCATTCTTATAATGGCGTCTGCTCCATCCAGACATACAACATGAGGCGAGTAGAAGTACAATGTGTGTACGGTGAGAGGGTGAATGTGTGTTTTTCCGCGTTGCCATAGCGGATGTTGTGTTCGGGCAGGAGAAATGTTGTCCCCTCCGTTGGATGGACTGCCTTTCTCCTTTTTGTGTTCTCACGCCAGGCTGTTTATCCCTCGTCTAAAGGTCGGTCCACTGGACATCGTGTGCCCTCGTCTGATTAGATGCTGAAGGGACTTTTTTATTCATGGAATAACATCTTTTTTTGACTTCATGAATTACTGAAGAAATCGATTGAAGATGAAAGTTGTTGTGGATCATTCAGAGGAATGTTAATGGCCTAGTCGGCCTTCTCTATCTGGTGGTATCCCAAAAAAAACAGCATAGTATAGCAGCCGATATCAAGGAATGTCAAAATAAAAGCCTCCGGCTGGCGTTCGATGCAGAAAGAACATTTCACACCCTGGTTGCCTGTTTTACAAATAAAACAATTGCCAAATGAATTTCCATAAGTAATTAATGAGCCCTAATTACAAGAGCTAAAAACAATTAAAAGAGCCCCAATGGGGGAAGTGAGCGTAATCCTAATCTGTTTATAACATTAGCTGCCTTTATCCCCTCCCCGCCCCCTAGCACCCTAATAAAATGGAACACATTTCTATTCATATCACCACTGTAGGGGAACTTGGCAGACAGTGGGTGCTGTGGGGATTCGAGGGAACATGCCAGCAGTGATGTCTCCTGGACCGAGGATCTATTTCAAGTGAAAACAACCGATCATTTATCTTTGATCTCTCCTGCATTGTTCGCTATTCTGTTTCTTCCACCGCGACGCGAGGAGATAATTATCCAATCTGAATCAAAGCGGCTATTAGCGCGGATCATCGCATCTCACACACACACACGAGGTGCAGCCTCCAGGGAGAGACCCTCTCCCAAAGGTGTCATTCCGCCGTGTAGCGTGTTCAAAGATCCTTTTCGTCGACGGCTGCTCGGAGGCACCGGTGAATGGCTCTCTGCTCTGCTCCGAGTGGGCTCAGACAGAAGGCACAGTGTGTGTGTGTGTGTGTGTGGGGGGGGGGGTGTATATGTGTGTGTCTGTCACCTTCTCAAAGAGATAAAGGTCTGGAACCAGATGATGCCACGCCGTCGTCTGCAGCCACGCACGCCGCTTTTTCAGCACCGTCATCCCCCCCCCCCCCCTGCTGAAACCACGAGACACGCTCACTCCATCTTTCCTTTATTTATTTATTTCTACACGCGATGCAGTGCTGCCTTCAGACGAAGCTTACCTCATTTTATGTGCTTTGAATCCCCAAAGGACCCCCCCCCCCGCTCGTCGTTGGGATGGCGCAACGCAAACACGTTTTGAAATTGGCCGCTC
>CM070103.1:2445000-2485000 GCA_036178185.1 Liparis tanakae
TACGCAGCATTTAAAGGGAATTATGGCTTTCATAGAATAATCATAAATATCTTAATTCTGTGCAATGAATACAGGAAACAAAACACGATGAAATACTACGACAATAAATACTACATCCCTGGTTGCAGCAACAAATAACCTTTTGAATGGACTTTTTTAATGACTTAAATAAACAATTATTTAAATTGCCCGCGTAGAAAATACAGGTTGGTAAAAAAGTTGCCGCCTTCACTCTATAAAGATAATTACATCTCACCTAAAAAAATAAAAAGCCCAGTGAAATATGTAATTGCATAGTTTAGTAGCTGCGGTACGAGTCCGACAAGACGTATCAAGTCTGATCTGGAGGGCCTGCTCACTTGATAGTTCTCCACCATTACCCTCCAGCTAAAGAGCGTCTGACTGTTGTCATCCCTCACTGAAATAATGTCAGCCGTGTGTAAAAAAAAAAGACGCTCGGCCAACTTCGGTTGGAATCCGTCAACACTAACAAACACGGTTAAACTGGAACGATCACCACAACGCCAGCCACCTCCGTCTGCCCCCTGGCACACGCCACGGAGCGAGAGATCGAGGAGTGTTTGTGTGTCTTTTCCCACTACGTTCTTTTTTTACGATAAACAATAATCTCCCGAAGACCTGGAGGTGATGCGTAGGTGTGAGCCAGTATGTGTTTTTCTACGGGAGTGCTATCACTTAGCAACTGAATGAAGTTGGCTCTAATGAAACAGTATCCCTGTGAGACACATATGCACGCCCACACCAACCAAGCATGTGTGTGTGTGTGTGTGTGTGTGTGTGAGTCCCAGAGTGCAAGTTGAAAAGCACATCCCCCATGTGATGGTGACTCTGAACGCTGACTGGTTCACAATCACACTTTAGTTCCACGCTGTGGAAACCTTTTCACTGCCAGTCCAAAACAAAACGCCTTGTCTGCGTTTTAAAAAGAAAGGGTCGCTGTGTCTTTAAATCACCATGACGCAGAACCTTCAGCATTTGATTATTCGTATTATTTCTACGCATTTTGAAGGATTTTGACGGCTGCCTGAGTGAATTTAATTGGATGCCTTGTGAATAAATCTTCTCTCTTGACATGTTCTGAATACTCACGGTCTGTGTGTGTTTCTGTTTTCTCCTTTTACATCCATGTGTATCATCTCCCCCCATCTGGGTCTGTCTGTGTGTCTGTGTGTGTGTGTGTGTGTGTGTGTGTGTGTGTGTGTGTGTTCGTCCGCCCGACTCTCCGGCTCCCAGGTGTGCCGCGAGTTCCAGCGGGGCAACTGCGCCCGCGGGGAGACGGACTGCCGCTTCGCCCACCCCTCCGACAGCCCCATGATCGACACCAGCGACAACACCGTCACCGTGTGCATGGACTACATCAAGAGCCGCTGCTCCCGCGAGAAGTGCAAGTACTTCCACCCGCCGGCCCACCTGCAGGCCAAGATCAAGGCGGCCCAACACCAGGCCAACCAGACCGCCGTGGCCGCGCAAGCCGCCGCCACGGCTGCAGCCATGGTGAGAGCACAGCGCACCTCCTGTAGGAGAAGGAGCAGGACTCACACACACACACACACGTGTCCTTATAGGAGCTCCCACGGTCCCTGATGGTACTTATAGAGCAGAAGCTTGTATAGATGGGACATTATGCTCTTTTATTTTCACACAAATTGTTAAACCCAGGGAGGCACCGGGTAAACAAGTTATTATTAAAGGTTTTATGGTTGTGAAAGAGTAGAAAACACGACGTATACAGTACTAGTCACACTCTAAATAACATTTCTACTCGCCCCGGGGTTCAGGGCCGAATGGCTTCACAAAGCGGAGATTGTTGCACGACCATGAAGACATACCGGCACCGCGAGCCGGTCGAACGCAACCGCCGACGCCGACGCACCGTTGCCGCGTTGCTTTTCGCTGATCTCTCGTACGAATTAAATCCCATCGAAGGTCACCGACTACACAGACGGTACGACGGAGCCTCTCGGCAACGCATGTCGTCGCTGGCAAACACTCAACATGAAATGTGGAGCGCTGCTTTATGACTATGAACCAAACCCGCCCCTCTCCGCTGGCGTACTGTCGTGGACTCCGGCGTATAATTCAGGAACAATCGGCGCCCCAGAGTGAGGCCGCTGCATACGACAAACCGGCTTCAGTGGGACCTAAATGCGTCGGTACAATGCCGCAACAGCAATCTGTTATTATTACCGCTCCCCCCCCCCAATGCCCTTGGTTCATACTGAGACAATGTGCTGGCTCACCCTCCATCCCACCTCCCCCCCACACCGCCCTGCGCTCAATGATAAGTGTGCCTCTCTGCAGATCAGTGTAAATTGAATCGGGGTTGGATGAGGATGTAGCCTCGGGGAGGGGGGGGGGGGGGGGCATCCTCCGCCTTTAGATGCAAGGGACAGAGGATTGAAACGCAGTAAGACAGACCGACGGATGGAGACAGCGGAGTGGGTTTGGCTCCTCCCCCCCCCCCCCCCCTGCTGCACTCGCACACCTTGTACTGCGCCAGTGTGCTGCTGACTGATTTCCCCCCCCCCCCCTCCCCCCTTTGGTTTCACGGGCATGCTTTCCTTGCTTTTCTTTTCTTTTTTTGTGTACGCGTTGCACACGCCTCTCCCATTGGCTGGCTCCATCGCTGCTTTCCTCCCTTTGCCCTCCTCCATAAGTCCACAGTGTGGATGTCGGGCCGTCGGGCGCCCGCCCAGGTTAGTTGGGCTCGGGCACTTCTGCAAGCAGCTGCACGGGAGCGGCAAAACCAGAAGGAATTGAAAAACATGCATAAATAAAAGAGACCCGAGGATGACCCGCCGTTCTCTTAAAGGCACACTGAGTACCTTAGCTCAACAACGTCCACATCAGGTACACAATTCCCCCGTGCATTCTCCTCACAATCAATGCTTCATACTCTTAGGGCCCAGTTTATCAATGTTGTGAACCAATTTGCCATTAGCAGTTACACGCTGTGTAAGAGGTGAGCAGGGTCAACCTTAGGACGATGCTTTGTTTAGTCAGCACCTTTTATCCAATTGTCTTTTAGCCCTTAGCCTAAGCTGAAGGACAGAGACCCATACAATCTGTTCTGCTGCACTGCTGCAAACAGATAATATCATTATCCATAATTCACTTCTTAAAAGAAAAAACTGAGGCAAATAAGCTTAAGTGTGCTGTAGATACGGTTACACATGAACCGATACTGCTACAGTAAGACGATCTTTTCACTGAGGTTATGTTTTTTTATTACTGTGCCACATTATGGGATGCTTGCCACGGTGTCGAATGCAGTCATCTCTGCTTTTCATGTCCCCTGACAGACCGTCTCCCATCTGAACTAACCAGCGATTGACACTACAGCCCATCAGCAATATATATATATATATTTAAATATATTATATTGTATATATATATTTAGATATTTATATATATATTATATATATATATATATATAAATATATTATTATATATATATATATATATATATATATATATATACATATAGTCAGCTACTCATAAAATCCACACACATGAAGCAAGAGGCTTGTGCATGGACCCCCTGATCCGCTGTGCTCATCACATCCATCTCATGTTTGTTTTTTCCTCTCAGCAGTGACGTTTCTTAAAAAAAAATAAAAAAAATTACAAAATGAAACAAAAGCAATCAGTCGAAATAAAAACGCACGACTTCTACATTTGAAAGACGTTTATTTTCGGATGAACCCTAAATATAAACAGAGCTCCACATTCTGTGATTGAAGGATAACCCGCATCGTGTCCCCTCCCCGAGTCCATTGATCACACACGGGCCGCAGTCTGAGGAGTTGTGACTTGTTTCAAGCACAAGACGCGAATCGACGCCACCAAAGGATTGTTATCGTACTGAAGCTCCGCCCCCTCAGCTTTTCAACAACAAGCAATAACGTTTAAGCCCACACGGATGTGACCAGTTCTTGCTGGGCAGAGTTCAGTAATCTGAGGGGCTTTGACCTGAGCCCACTCGCATCCCAATCTGCTGTGGGTGTTCTAGACATTCCTCAGGCCCAAACCACCTCCAGGAGACGGTAGTCATGGTGTGTGTCGGACTGTAGCACCTCTAGTAGAGAACCTGTGTTCAGATATCACATACAGTGTCAGGCTGTGTTTACTGCATTGTCTTCTCGCGTAGATACATATATTTATATATTTAAAACAGAGTTGATTTACTACTAAATGCTTTCCCAGTAGATTTAAAAGACATCATAGAATCTTGCTTTCTTTTTCTTTTTTAACCAAAGGTCAATGAAGATGCTTTTTTGCTTTTGTACTAATTTTTAAAAAAAGTAGCAATGTTTCTCTAAAGTAAACAAAACAGTTTTTTGTTTATGTGCATGCCTATTGTTTTGTATGTGGTATACTTGCATTCAGATTATTTTTGTTTTTGTTTTTTTCCTTCTCACCTATCCACAATGCAACGCTGTCCCCCATGACGCACCTCTGCTTGCTGTTACCTGTATGTTAAACGCTTGAATCCCATTGGCCCACTGCCATCATGTGCTCGCTGCCTGCTAATTAAAGACTCAGTCGACTGCCAAAGCAATGAAGCGACCCCTCGAGGCAACTGTAGACCTGGTACTTTGACCTTTCACCTTTTGCTTTGCATGTAGCTTCTTTAATTGTACTGTAGCCACTCACACAATTTAAGTTGCCGCTTTTTGTCTTTGTGAAACCCTGTAAGACACTTTAAACTTATCATTGATGATCGCCAGTGGCAATTCTAGATTGTACTGTACATGTATCAAACTGCAGTGTAATGTTAAAATAATTCCAGTTATCGCACTTTGTTCTTTATCGTGTTGATTGCCTAGTTTCTCATTGTCCTTGTGATAGCTACAGTAAGTTTCCTCGTGTGCCTTGTGCTGTGCATAGAGACAAATAACACATTTACAAATATCACTGTGGACTTGTGTGAGCGCTCGGATCAAATCTACTGTGCTTCTGTGTGTGTGTGTGTGTGTGTGTGTGTGTGTGTGTGTGTGTGTGTTTTCGGTGGACAGGCGTTCCCCCACGGCGTCCTGCAGCCGCTACCAAAGAGACAAGCGCTTGAGAAGAGCAACGGCTCCCTGTTCAACCACAGCGTTCTGCACTACCAGCAGGCGCTGGCCAACGCACAGATGCAGCAGCCCACCTTCTTTCCCACAGGTAAGAGACCCCCCCCCCCCCCCCTCCCCTCCCCTCCACCGATCGATGCACACAGTATCGCGGGGGGGCATGCAAACACGCGGCTACTCCGGCTGGATGTGCCCCGCTAACCTTCCATCCCCCCACCCCCCTAATCCCACCCGAGTTTCTCACGCTAGAGTCAGAGCACGCCACTTTCATGGGAGTGACCCACATGTGGAGGCGCGTGCTGCGACGGCGTGCGCCGGTTGTTCCCGACCGTCCGCCTTCCCTAATCGTTGATCTAGCGCCTGCCAGCAGGGGCACGTAATGGCCGCCGGATCGGAGGGCGGTGCAGGCCAGAGATGATGTAGTAGCACAACAGCCAATCATACACTAGAGCCCGATTGTTGACAGCACAGAGGCTCAGTCACTGTGTTTTTCGAATAATGACTTTGAATTTTGTGCAAACTCAATGTTTTCAGTGTGACAATCAATATGGGAACAAGTTAAGTAAAGTATTTCTTCCCGGCCTCTGTACCTGTGGGAGAGAGAGAGAGCCCCTGGTTTAAAGTCGTCGTAGCTCATCCTGTTTCCAATGGAGATTTCCTGTCATGTTTTCGCGACGGTTCTTCGGTTCTGATCCACATCTGGATGGAAGCCCGAGCTCATCGCCGTGCTGCCGTCCGGCTCCGTCGCGATGCATTTACATTGTTCGTTATTCGCAAACCGTTTCAGCGTATAGATTGAATTGCGTTGGGGGCTTTGTGGCCACAGGAGACCTGAGAAAGAAGGGAATGTAGACATCATCTTCTTTTCAATCAAGTGTAAAGAAATGAGAGACTGAAGAACAATTTGCATCAACTTTAGAAACAGCTGGATCTCAGACAAATCAAGTCAACTATATATATAGTTTAGTATAGTATAGTTTTTACGGTTTGTAGTCTCACTAACGTCTGCTTTTATAACTGCATTTATAACAGGCTGCAGCAGTAGCATCCGAGTGAAGTCCTCAAGCTTTTTTGTTTTGGTCTAACCGTGTTGTTCTCCTCCCTCTCAATTAACCCATTTGTTTTCTCTCTCTCCCCCCCCCTCCCCTCCCCCCATTCTCCCTCCCTCTGTATTTCTCTGCATGAACAACAGGGTCAGTCTTGTGCATGACTCCGAGCAGTCTTGGTAGGTTCTGACCTTCCCTTTTGCTCACACACACTCACACACACACACACACACACACACACACACACACACACACACACACACACAGTTTGATGTATGAGAGTGGGAGGTTGGGGTTGGAGCGGGGCGATGTCTGCAGCCCTCTCAGGTGAATGTCAGCGCATCACCTCCTGTGGCGGTGATCCAACTTTCTTTTTAAAGGTGCTCTGGGGTGTGAGATGATCTTTATGTCCATTTTGAATCACCTGAAATAGTTGTGACTGACTTACTCGCTCATGAGTATTTAGTTTGTTTATGATGCGATACTGCAGGCGGGTGTTAGCCTGTAGCATAGCCACTGTCTTTTTGCTGTGCAGGAACTTTAAATCAGTTTCCCAGAGAAGTCGCTAACACAGGAAGGGAATTACACATTATGAAATGGTTAAATGATGACCAGGAATAAGGATTTCCAACGTGGTATTCATGCCGTCTGTTTTTGGCGCCATCTAGTCAGCCCACACGAAGACTAATAAAAGAAAAAACAAGTTCCATCCCGTTGCCAAACGATGTCATTGGTTCTTGCCCTGTGCCGTTCAACTTCTCTGGGAAAACCAGCAAACTGAGTTTCCTTCCTTGTGATTGTAATCAGCTTCTCTCCTCTTATTTTTTTATTTTTTTATTTATTTTATTTTTTCTCCCACGCTCACTTTTGTCTTTCTTTCTTTCTTTCTGTCTTCCTTGCTTTGCCTTGTGAACGGCTGCACGCCATCTGCCGGTGTAACCCTAACGATGGCTTGCTGGCCCTCTGTAACATCCGCCACCACCACCACCACCACCACCACCATCAACAACAACAACAACAACAACAACAACAAAACGATACCGCCGACGCGCACACTTCACACATGTTGCCATGGTTACCATATCGCTCCACCTACCTGTCCATTGCTACCACTTCCTCCCCCTCCCCTCCTCCTCCCCTCTCCTCCCCTCTCCTCCTCCTCCTCCTCCTCCTCCCCCTCACCTTCCCTTTCCCACCCTAAAAACAAAGTCCCAATGATGTACAGTGCTACGCCTGCTACTGTCTCTGCAGCAACAACTCCTGCCACAAGTGTCCCCTACGCAGCAACAGCATCAGCCAATCAGGTTTGCTCCTTTTAAAGCTTTCTTTCATCCGTCCCCGGAGCTCTGAATAAGTCCTGCCTCCTCATCGCTCAGCCCCCCCCCCCCCCCCCCCCCCCCCAGCCGTCCGCCTCACGCTGGCATGAGAGCCGGAGTCGGTATTTTTCCACACAATTTAAAGCGGAGCTGCGACCTGAGCACAGCCTCATTAGGCCCCCCAAAAAAAAGCACTTCTTCAGAGCTCCCACATTTGCAAAGTAGTATATGTTGTGTTGCACTACTTCCTGTTTTGTTTTCCTTCTTTTTTTTGCACGTTTTGTTTTCACGTTCTTATTTTCTCACTTCTCAACAATGCCTCTCCATCTGCAGTCGGGCGTCATCTGTACGGCTTGTGCGCTGCGCCAACACACACTACATTCAAGCAAACGCACACACACGGCCGCACTTTCTGCGGCGCTTCGCAACAGCTGCCGTGTTTTGTTTGTGTTTCCCGTTTGCGCCCCGGTTCCACCTTCTTCTTGCTTTGTGTTTTTTTTGTATTACTTTTCCTCGCGGGGATGAAGGGGAGAATAAATCACGCCTGGAAGCATTTACGGGCCCTAGTCAGAGTGAGAAGAAGAAAAAAAACGATGTCAGAAGCCGTCTAAAAATGGCCTCTGATCGGCGGCTCTCCTGTTGCCGGGGGGAGCAGGGCCGCGCTTTAATGCCGCGGTGACGCACGCCTGCCCCATTTAAAACCTGGAGACTTCAGCACAATGCGTGGCCTCTGGCCTCGGGCAGCCGGTCATCATTTACTGCTGGTCTAGCATCGGACAGGTGGCGTCTGGAGGGCGCACACGCGAGCATGAGCGTCCACGCAGTTGTAGCTTCCTTCCTCCTCTTCTTCTTCCTCTTCTTCTCACTGCACCTGGAAGGAAAACTGAATAAGAATGGAAGCTGGAGTGTAAAGAAAAGAAAAACCCCAAATGTTCATCATGTATTCGCGATGCCCGTTGGATCGTGGACCCTTCGATAGGGCCCCCCTTACCTCGTGCTTTATGCCCCTCATGTGCACTTCCTGTGAGTCACCGTCTCTTCCTGTCATTAGCATGCAGCGGCGGTAGCAGCAGGAAGCAGAGCTGCTCTTTAAAGATGCATGTGGGACGAGGAGGAGCCCCAGAAACACTGACGTCAGCCCCCCCCCCCCCCCCCTGCATAAAGACCCTCCAGCGAGGACACAGTTGCAGGCGCCAGCTGCGCTGCACGTAGTCCACGCCTCGTTTACTCCAGCCGCCGCCATCGTTCTCAGAATAAACGGCGAGATTCTGAATCGTGTTTTTCATTAGCGTCTCCTTCTTCTAGACGATTCTGACAGCAGGAGGAGGAGGAGGAGAATCACACGAGCGCCGTGATACTAACCACGAGCACGGGGACAGGCGTCCAGAGCTTCAGAGGCTCGTCGACTTCGAGGTCGTCCGACAGGCGGCGACCAATCGCGTCGCTCCCCACAGCGTCTCTGCGGGGAGCGTGAAGTGGCGGCGCCCTCCGCTGGCTGAACGCGGCGCTACAGAGCAGCCTTCAGAGCGCCTCTCATCTCCCTGCGTCGTCTTTGTCATCGCATTTACTCACACGAACACACGAGGTCACTTCGATGCAGTTAGAATAATAATCTGATATTAATTAGTTTTCTTTGGTCTTCTTTTTCCCGCTCTCTGACCTTGTGCGACGTGTCCGGCTGTCTATTGTCTGCTAACAAGCGCCACGCTGCTTTGTGCTGTGTTGGCTTGTTGCCCGTGGCAACCACACGATGGCCAACCAGCAGCTCTACCTGCCCCCCCCCCCTTTCCCCTCCCTGAAGACACTCCCTCCTCTTCTTCTTCTCTCTCTCTCCGTTGTGTTGCATCAGTCTTTATCTCCTAAAGAGAGGCTGCACCCAGAGGTGAGCAGATTTTTTATTTTGGGACGGGGGGGGGGGGGACGCCGCAAAGAGACGCCCCCGCCCGGCCCACCGCCACGCCTCCACACACATCTGGACGTTACAAACGCCGTCGGCCATGTTTAGTTGGCGTGGAGGCCTCCAGTCGAGTAGAGAGCGACCCAGATCCCACGTAACAGAATGTGTCTCAAGTATAACAACAAACACCGCTTCTCTCCTCCAGGTTGACTAAATGTGTCTCTCCTCTTGTTCCCTCCTTCTTTTCCTCGCTGCCATCTCTCTGTCTCTCTCCTCCAGATTATCTTGAAGTAAGTTTCAGGAAGGGAATGGAGTGTCACGAAGTTGCACTAGGAAACCCCAAACCGCCCCAGTGTAAATACTACCTGACCGCCCCCATAGAGGTCCAGCAACCTGCATGCTAAGAGCTTAACACACGATTTAACCGTAAGAACGGCACATTGGGAGAAAAGAAAAAAGAAAAAAAAGATATATACTGTATGTATTGCTAGAAAAAAAAACTATTAACATGAAAAAGTCAAAAATATCCTTATGTATAGTCCAACATACAAAGCAGACACACTATAGAGGTCATCTTAACACCTGTTCTCCCAAAGTACTCCTTCATATTTATTCTACAAACCGCTGCACAACGTTCATCCCTTTGGTTCAGAAACAAAGAGGCGCTCGATGTGCGTGTATGAGACGTTTAGTGCTGAGCGTGGACGACAGGAAGAGTCACAGGAAACCCCGTGCACAACACACCGGCACCTCAAGAGTTGTTTCTTCTCCTCTTTTATTCTTTTCCTCCCTGCGTTGAAGTCGACCCTCCCGAGGCCGACGGGCTCGTGTTCACTGGATGTGACTCTCATCTGCCCCACAAGCTGTTGAGATGCCATGATGACACTTATCACCCCCCCCCCACACACACACACACACACACATGCCCCCCTCCGCCCACTTTCCTCCTGCCAACTTGTCATCTCTGGAAACATCTTGCCAAAGCTGAAGAGGTCGGTGGATCGAGCTGCCAAGAAAGCAGAGCCACGTTTTAGCACCCCGATTAAACTTTTTTTTTTTGTATTTGCTGCTCCCAACGCACCGGGGTGCCGGGTTCAGTTCTTTCTTTCGGAAGAAGCGGTGAGATAGTTTATGCACAGATTTTTTGCATGCAATGATGGGGGTAAAGAAACAATCCTAAAGGCTGGGCTCTGGGCTCGGAGCTTCACGACGCTTGAGGGTTCCTTCCAGACACACCACGCCTTTTGTGTGTGTGTGTGTGTGTGTGCGTGTGTGTGCGTGTGTGTGCGTGTGTGTGTGTGTGTGTGTGTGTGTGTGTGTGTGTGTGTGTGAACGCATGCGTGTTCGTATCTGGAGACGGATGGTCTGCCGGCAGACTGGGACTCGAAGAGAGGTCGAGCAGGCGATGACAACACCAGGTCTGGTGGGATGGTTTTTTTTTCTTCTCATCTAGGGAGGGGGGGGGGGGGTCGAGGGACTATAAAGTGCTAAGACTAAACAAACAGACAATAAACGGTGCATTTGACGACGCTCGTCAAGCAAAAAGATGACTTGAACTTCGACTGGAGGGCTATCTGTGACTGTCGGTTGTCCTGTCCGGCCCTACTATCACCGATGATCCTGTTCCATTTTAGAAAACTGTAGAAGTGCCTAAAAAAATGCTCATCAACGTTCACGTTCATCCAGAGGGAATCGCTCGAGAGTCAACGCGCCGCCGCCGGCTGTCGGCAGCTCGTAAAAAAAAAAGAGGACTTTTCGGGGAAAGACATCCCACCATCGACATCACAAGTGACTTTATCGAAGCAGAAGAAGTCAGAGGACCGACTAATCAACAATAGCTTTGTGGAATGTTTGGTGGCGTTCACGGTGTACCATCGTTTCTGGCCATGGGTTGAGTAGTTTACATGAGGAATGTGAGTGAGACAAAAAAAATGTATTGTAAACTGTGTAATGTATGTAAAGTGTCTCTTATTTTGAGAGTTTATATTCATGGTCCTAGAAATGTATTCAAAGTTATTTAAATTATGTGTTGTGTCTACTATCAAGGTATTGTTGAGCCCTCCACCACCTCCACCTCCACCTGAACAATCATCTGTCTTTCAGCAACATTTGATTTGTAGTAGACCAGCTCTCTCATCTTCTAACACGCACCATTTCATTCAATCTTATTTCCCATTATTAAAAAAACAAAACACTAAAAAACATCCCCATGTGATCTCACGGTGCTCGATTCACGCCGAGCTCCACGCTTCGGTTTTCGTTCCACGCCGATCGTCTCCATTCGGATTTGTACGTAATATCTGTGGAAGGTGGTGAAATTCTAATTTTTTTTTATTTTGTCGTAATTTATCTCACGTTACTCTTGGTCAAAATGTTTGTCAAAAACAATGTCGGTAACTATTCTATTTTGAAATGAATGTAATTTATTGAGCTGTGCTACGTTCTGCGCGGTTGGTCATTTCAAGGTCTAACCTGTCAGGTCGGCGAATGAGAAGTCGCGGTCTAAAAGGGGCGGGGTATAAAAGTCAGCCCACCAATGGAAAGATACTGGATCTTTCTTGCCTTCTCGTTGATAAAAAGATCACGGTGTTGCAGTTATGAGCATAGTTTTAGATTTGCTTGTGTTGTTGGGGGGGGGGGAAATGTTTATTGTATAGATGACATTTTAACAACAAAAAAAGAGCAGAAAATTTAAAAAAAGATGTACTTTTCAGTCTAGTATAATAGTATTTCATAACAATATTATGTTGTTGCTGTGGCAAAACAAATGTTGCCATTACTAAAGTTCTGTATTTTTGTAAATGACATTGTTAAGTTGTTTTTGTTTCTCTTTGCTAGAACACTGTACACAAGGTAGATTGTAAAGAAGGTATGAACATTTCTTATTCTTCACTGAGATTATGACAATGACCTAATATTTTCATTAGCAGATAAAACAGTCCGTGTAGTGCTGTGACCATAACACTTAAATAGATTTAAAGGCACCAATGTTACATACATTATATATATATATATATATATATATATATATATATATATATATATATATAAAAATTATATTGAAATATATATTGAAATATATATATATATATATATATATATATATATATATATATATTTATAAGAACTTAATAATCTCTGAAAAAACTCTTGCCCTGACGAAGGACCTTCACAGGTTCCACACAGACAATTTATTCGAGGCGTATATGTATCACTAGAGTTAAGGATTGCACTTTTCATATTGTTTAAAGATGTGATCTGTCTCCCTTTAAAGGGTTGTGAGGTTCCTGCACCCTGCTACTCAGTCTGTCATCGATCCAAAGCAGAGACCACCGGCGAATCACTTCAATTCAACATGTCGCATGAGAAAACAACATTTTCTTTTCTTACTAAACCACAATGTACTGAATGTTTCTAGTGGGAAAAAAAGTCTGTACGCAAAATGTCCTGATCCGGTGACCCACAATGCCCTTGTGTATGGAATCCTCTTGAGGTGTAATGTTATTATTATAATTGTTTTAATTGTGTTGGCAATGATTGATTGATGGAGAAAGAAAAAGAGAAATGTCAGCACTTTCTGAGCAGACTCAGCTTATCCAAACACTTTGCCTTATCTTGAGTCCATCGTGCTTAAGGTTTTATGTTTTTAAGAGCTCTTACAAAGTTTATTAAAGAGACTTGGCCGTGTCTCTTTTCTCAAATCCCTTCTCAATTTATTTTAAAATGTGTATCTTTTTATCTAAAATAGTTTTTTTAGGGTTTTAATGTGCACATCAAAAGGCCAAAAGGAGGGGTGGGCGGCGGCAGACTGAGCACTCATCTTTTCTTCTGCTCTCCCAAATCTGGAGCGAGCTCCCTCTGTCCCATTGCCTGACAGTGGGACAGTTTGGAGGTACACCCTCCAAACTCACAGTTCCGCCAGCAGAGGGCGCTACACTGGAGCCTGCAGGCTATGGGTGGTACCCGCCTGTGCCATCCCTGTTGCAGCGCGCCCCGCCAACCACGGAAAGACATCAACATACAAATGACAAGAAGACCCTCATCGGATTTATAGTTTCAATGTAATCATTTTTAAATGTATTCTTTTTCTTCTTCTCTTTTTTTTTTGCATATATTTTGTGCTATTTTATGTTTCTATAGTCAAATGTTTCTTTGGTTCCAGCAAGATAGTGTAAAATCTATTGAAATAAATAAAGAAAGAAAATCAAAGAAATGCCTGGTCTGGATCTCTTGTTTGTGTCACGTGACGGTCCCATGTGTGTCACACTGAAACGGGTCCCCCCAAGGACCCTTGTTGGTCCCTGAAGTCCACTTTGGGAACCACCTCCATAAAAGTCTTATGGCAAGATGTTAATGCCACTTCCATTAAAGCAGGTCTAAGGCCTCCTTAAGGAACCACAGGTGAACTTCAAGATGAGCTCCTGGACCGGGACCAGACCGGGACCAGACCGGGACCAAACCGGGACCAGACTGGGACCAGACCGGGACCAAACCGGGACGTGCCATTTCCTGTTCCTGCTGTGGGAAATGGGTTTGAGTAGAGTGAGAATATTATACAATACCACTGCATTAATAGTCAGTATAGGAGCTACTTGTCATGTGGGGGCTATATTTTGCTCGCCTTGCAAGATTGTTTACTTAATATTTAAAATATAACTCTTCCTGGAATATTAACCTTCTTTTCATGGGACAAAAGACCCTTGAAAAGCCGGTCCCACGCACCGGCCCGGGGCCTCCGTAAGGTCACGCTATCTCCAGAGGGCTTATTCACTGGACTATAAACACATGTTATTTTTGGGGTCATTTTCTAAAGGGACCAATGATGGCGACACAGTTGTCATGGAAGCCGCTCGGGCTGAGGACCAATCAGATGGCAGGACGAGCTGCTCCCTGAGTCTCCGAGGAATATTTCCACTTGCATGCCAGCAGTGTGTTTAAAGTTTGTGTCCTTGCGTCTCGCTGATTTCAACGAAATATAATACATTTATTATCATTGTGGAAAAACGGCATGTTGATTAACAAATGTAGTTTAATATGGAAAAAACAAACATTTAACAAACAAAAGCCCACATTTTTACATTTGCATTTGATATTCCTGAATATTTTCTGACAGGCACCGAGATGACATATATTTATGATTCTTAAATGCAATTACAGCATCCTACTGCTCCGTGTGTACCAGTTGAACTGCTCCCATGAGGCATCACTCCCCATCACGATAAGCTCGCTAAACACTTCCTATCCTTCCTCTGTCTCCATGTGGCACTAATCGCCTCGCATACATTCCGGGAAACGGAAACATCCAGTGGCTGCTCCGGGCTCCAGAGGCGTGGACTGTCGCCTCCGCGAGGATGAATCGTCCTCTTCGCCTTTAACCGACCCCCCTCCTCCTCCTCCTCTTCCTCCTCCTCCTCCTCCTCCTCCTCCAGCCCCCCCGCTGTGCGGACCCATGCAGCGGCGGCTCGCGCTCCTTCTCCCCGCGTCGGCTCCGACAGAAAGATGCGCCGCGGTGCGCTCGCCGCTAATAACAGCCGATCTCCTCGTTACCACGCCGACGCCTCCGTGCATTATGGATGCCCCCGGTGCGGCGGCCCTGCGAGGTAGCGTGGGAACCCGCCGGTAGAGGACCGATGCTCCAGCGTCCCGCAGCCTGCACGAGCATCTCGTTTTCATCCGCACCGGGGGTCATGGCTGCATAGCGCCAGTCTAGCCCAGGCGTGCACCCGGGGGTGCGCTTCTTTTGAAGACTTGGTCCCCCCCCCCTCCCTGACACTTCACCCCCGCATGCCGGAGTCAGGTCGCTATGCGGGAGTATAAGGTGGTGGTGCTCGGCAGCGGCGGGGTGGGCAAGTCCGCCCTGACCGTGCAGTTCGTCACCGGGACGTTCATAGAGAAGTACGACCCGACCATCGAAGATTTCTACCGGAAGGAGATCGAGGTGGACTCCTCTCCGTCGGTGCTGGAGATCCTGGACACGGCCGGTACCGAGCAGTTCGCCTCCATGCGGGACCTGTACATCCGGAACGGCCAGGGCTTCATCCTGGTCTACAGCCTGGTCAACCAGCAAAGTTTTCAGGACATCAAGCCCATGAGGGACCAGATCATCCGGGTGAAAAGGTGAGACGGGCCCGCTTCTGTTCCATAAATACAACATGTGTTTAATAGATAAATATGAATACAGCATGGTCCTGATGAGGTCATGCATGGCTGCATGGCCCTTTTTAAAGTCTCTATATGGACATTCAAAAGTTGCTCGTGTCCGTGGGGTGCAGGGTTGTGGTTATAATACTCATTCACATGCTATTGTGGATTTATAGTGTAGTCAAATAATTATTCCATTTAATTGAAAGTATTCTTCATCTTGCTGGGGGGGATGTATCCCCACTTAAAGGGCCACGACGACACAAATGTGAGATTCTTTAAAAATAAATGAATTGTTCTAGGGTGGTGTCGGGTCATCATACTTTCATCTGCTCAGCTCCCCTCCTCTTCCTCCCTGTCTGGACCCCCCCCCTCCTCCTCCTCCTCCTCCATCCAGCAGCTCATCTGCTCTTCATAAGAGGCCCAGCTGCTTCTTACCTGTCATACAGCAACCCAATGAACTCTCTCCGGGTTGCACCTCCTCTCTTCTCTCTCACATGACTAACTCTGCTCGGCTTTGTCCGGTCCGTTACGCGACACATCCACTGAGCTCATCGCGGCTGGGAGGGAGCGAGGGAGCGAAGGAGCGAGGGAGCGAGGGAGAGAGGGAGAGAGGGAGGAGGAACTGTGGTCTTTCCTTTTGCTGGTGACATGTCTGCGTTGTCATGGAGCAGCATCTGAAAGCCTTTATACCGTCAGCAGGGCTGGGATAGATGATGTGCTGTTGTTGTTGTTGTTGTTGTGGATCATTTCGGCTTTTGTTTCGCTATCAAAAGGCGTGTTTCAAATAAAAGATGCACGAAAAAAAGAGGTAAACATCTAAGTTTTAAAGTGTGGGTTCACTGTCGTCTGGTGAGCAGCGCCCCGAACTCACAGGAACAAAATCACACGTTTGAAGGAATGAGAATAAAACCTCTCCAGCACTGATTATGATGTCATTCCTGAACCCGGCGCCATCGCCAGGTTGCCAGGCAACCAGGCAACCAGCGGAGACTCCAGGAAAGTCTCCGAGAAGTAATCCGGCACACAACCCCTAAAAAAAAAATCAAAAAGGGACAGGGTTCCCTGACCCCCTCTCTCTGTCTCCTGCTCCTCTGATTGGTCCTCCCTCTCCTCGCCACCTGAGAGGGAACGTTTATTTCTAACTCTGCATATTGTGTCTTTCCTCATGTTCCCTGCACGCTTTTGGTGCAGTGCTTCTCACCTCCGTCCTCCTCTCCTCCCCATCCCGCCCCTCCCTGAGTGAACCGGACGTCACGGGCCGAGCGGAGCCGGGAGAGCGTCACGCGCTGACGGAGGCGCAGCGGGGAGGAGGAGGAGGAGGAGGAGGAAGAGGAGGAGGAGGAGGAAGAGGGAACTCCTCTGAAACATACAAAACGATGGACACCACCGTATCGCAGCCGGCCGCCGCCCTCAAGTGTGCATCGATGAATATTTCATGCTATTATTTCCCTGTGGGTTTGAAGTCGTGTCTCAGAGGACCGGATTACGGCCCGGCGCTCTCAGTTTATCTCAGGACAGGAAGGGGGCGGGGCTTGATGATTTAAACATATGCGGCCCTCCACAGGGCGTCCATGTTTAATAAAACAAGCAACACACTCCTCTCCTGGTCCTCATTAGCCGGCCCAAACGTCTTGCTGAGCCAGCAGCAGCACCACGCGGAGATCTAGTGTGTGTGTGTGTGTGTGTGTGTGTGTGTGTGTGTGTGTGCCCACTCACCAGAACTTAATGGGATTGTGTTGGGTTGGAAGCCAAGAAGACATCAAGCCTCCATTAGGGAGACGTATAAACCAGCATGCTCCTGCAGGGGGCGGGGAATCACGGGGAAGCTGTGGGACCCTCTGGGGGGGGGGGGGGGGTTAGGGTTAGGGTTTAGGGTTCGGGTGGGGGGGGGGCTACGTTCAAAGCACTCGAGCTGCGTCTTCACGCTGCACCGATGCCGTGTCTAATAGCAGGAGGCGACCGCCACGCGCCGCCGAGTGGGACCGAATCTGCGTCTCCCGGGGGCCACCCCCTGACCCCCTGACCTCCTGACCTCCTGATCCCCTGACCCCCTGACCTCCGGACCTCCTGACCCCCTGACCCCCTGACCTCCGGACCTCCTGACCCCCTGACCTCCGGACCTCGGGGCCTTTCCTGTGTTAGCAGCAGATCTCGTGGAGCGGTTTTTCACCATTCTCTGCCGGTTGTCACGCTCATGACCTCGATTATTTCTTTTCCTGGTTGCTCTCTCACATCTGTTGCCACATCTGCGCAAAGAAGTCGACTTCCTTCGTGCGGCCTTGATCTCTTCTGGGAGACCAGATAAGGAATCGCTCCACGCCCAAACTGCAGAACTGAAGCGACGACTCCGAATCCCAGGGGAGTGTTTACAGCGCGACACGGGCCGCGTGCGTCCGGCCACAACAGGAAGTGTCTGGCAGGCTGACGGGGGTCCGTCGCCGTGGCAGCCGGCTGCAGGCGGAGCTTCGTCGGTGGCGTCGAGAACGCGGAACGTTAACCGCGTTAAAAGTTCCCCCCGTGAGGTGTGTCGCCTCAGGGATACAAGTGATTAGAGGACTCCACTTCCTTTACTGTATGCAGTTAAAGACAGAGACAAGCTTCTCGGTTTTACCCTCTCTTCGTCTCAGGAATGCCGTTGTGTTCCCTCGCCCTCCTCTTCGTTCTGCAGCAGTCGACTCATGTGGGAGGAGCCACAGCGGAGGTGCTAATGGGTTCTGCGGGTTCCTCCGGGCTGCCACACGGCCGCTAATTGACTGCAGATGCAGAGAGCAACAAGGGGGGGGGGGGGAGAGGAGGTGTGTGTGTGTGTGTGGGGGGGGGGGGGGGAGGATCTCGTGAAATACGTGTCCGTGACGTCACGGTGTCCTGATGGAGCACAGCAGGGGGCCTTAACGAGGCGGCGGTACCCTCGGGCCAAGTGGAAAAAGTGTGTGTGTGTGAGCCTTAAACACGTGTTCTCCGTGTGTGGGATGTTTTATGTTTTTTAAACAAAAAGCTTCACAATCACACGGCCGCCGGCGCATTCCTGCCCAGTGATAATTCCCAGAAGACTTTGCGCTGGAGCGGGAACGAGTTAGCGATGTTTGTGATTTCATCCTGCTTCTTTTCACGACAAGGCCGTTCTTTATTGTGATCATAATTATATGTTATACAGACTGTTTTGCATCGTCATATAAGTCTACATATTATTTATTTGAGACAATTTGAGAAATGTCCCGCTTTTAAAGTTTTTAATAGTATATGTACACGGTGAAGTTGCCTTTTTTGGCCACTAGGCGGCAGCAGAGCAAGCTAAAAACACCCTTTTGACATATTATCATGCAAAACATAAGAACCATTGATCTCGACATGTATTGGAAAAAAAAGACAAGTCATAAAACCAAAGAGTTATAGTCCAGTGACGCATCCTCCAATAATGCATTAATCAGCCTGTGACTCCCTACGGGGCAACTTTTGTTGAGCAATCTGAGTTCCGGAGCGCCGGTTTAATGCCGCAACCGACCGTTCTCGCCCCCCCCCCCCCCCCCCCCCCGCCCAGGAGGAGCAGCTCTCCTCGTGTCTTTGTGGTTATATTTAGAGTTCCTCCTGCCGGGCTGTCGGGTTGCATTTGTCGGCGCGTTGCTTGCGCTCCCCGTTCACACGTCACGCCCTCCAGACTCTGGGGTTGTTGTTCCTCAAACACACCGGGGCGTGCGAGACCCCCGGCCTGCTGAGGTCAGCTGAAAATGTCACGCTCACGGGGAAGTCTGACATTTGAAAAAAAATTCTCCCCCCTCCGCTTGACAGTCTGAGGAAGAAGCCGCCGCCATTATCTGTAATCATTTCCCGTTTGCACTGTTTTTTCTTTCGGGGGAGCCGATTTCCTCAGAGGTCAGAGGTCGAGCCGGCTCAAGGACCCTTCAGCAGGTGCTCAAGTGTCCTCCACTCGTCTCCTCTCTCTCTCTCTCTCTCTTTTCCGGCGTGGCAGCGGGCCACCAATTTGTAGATAAGAGCTCATTTCTCAATAGCACCAGCGGATCAATACGCCGAGCTCGGGATGCACTTAGGGATGACGGACGGTCCAAGGCTATTCGGCGGTCTGCGCAATTACCCGCCGTGAGAACGTACGCCCTCGGTAATTGACACGCCGTGGTTATTTAATCGGAGAAAACACGAAGGGCGTGGAGATGAAACACGTCGCACCTGAACAAAGTCGCCGTCTTCCCCGTTCGGCCTCCTCACATGAAACCGGGCCGGTTATTGTTCCTACCTTTTATTTAAATGTAGCGTCTGTAAAAAATGTTGCCAATTTAAATGAATAAACAGGAGCTTGAGCTCTGGATATAATATGGAAAATAGTTATTCCCGAAGTACGAGGCCAGTGAACGCCTTTGATCCGCGAAGACGCGCTTCGAGCGCGACGCTAACGACTTGAAACACGCAGCTCGCGTGTGGAATGTCTCCGGGGGAATAAATAGAGCAGAGCGGGAGTTATTGTTTAGGTTTTTTTTTCTTCGTTGTTCCTGGTGATGGGGAACCGCCCCCTGGTGTTCGACACCCAGGGAGGGATGGAGGCCTCCTGGGGAGCTGGAACTGAATGTGGCTGCCCCCCCCCCCCTCCCCTCCCCTGCACACCATTGTGCATTGTTCAAACCCCCTTATTGTTTCAGCATCTAAGAAATACTGTATGTAGGCCAACACACACACACACACACTGTGAGTTTAGTCTGTTTCTTTTCCTTTAGCAGGAAGTTCCTGTCGTCTCCGGCTGAAACAAAACGCGCCCAGCGGGGGGGGGGAGCAGGCAGCCGCTTCCAGAGCTCCTCTAAATATTCCTCTCTCGCTCGTTTCCAGGTACCAGCAGGTGCCGGTGGTGCTGGTGGGCAACAAGGTGGACCTGGAGGAGGAGAGGGAGGTGTCCCCCAGCGAGGGCCAGGCGCTGGCCGAGGACTGGGGCTGCCCCTTCATGGAGACGTCGGCCAAGAGCAAGACCATGGTGGACGAGCTCTTCGCCGAGATCGTGAGGCAGATGGACTTCTGCCCTCTGCCGGACCGGAGAGAGGCCTGCTGCCCCGCCTGCAGCGTGCAGTAGCAGCGGCCCGCCAGCAGGGGGGCGACGGGCGCTCGGCAGTCAGACTGCACATTATTCATGTTAGATAGATTGAAGGAGGAGGGATTTTTAAAAAAAAGAGAAGATCCACTCTTTCTGCAACTGTTTAGTCTTCCTGTATCGAACAGTTTAGGCCGGTGCATTCTGGGAAATGTAGGGAAATCCTCTTGCAGAAGTAGACGGGAGAAGGGTTTTTCGGGGGAAGTTCAACTTCAACATAACGAGTGGATTTTTCCCTTTTGAAAAAAATTATTGTAAAAGAAAAAGAGACGACGCTCGACCTCCCACGTTCATCGGCGTCCTCCTGATTAACGTGCAGGGTTTCCCAAAAGGCAGCGCGGTGCCAAAGCCATCGACAAAGAGGACCAGAGTGATAAAACAAGCTTTTCGGGAAACCAGCCATCGGTCCCAGCGGGGACGGCAGTTTTATTGGTCCTCTTCTTCTCCGCTTGTGTTTGTTTCTTTCTTGCACTCCTTTTTGGACTCTTTTTTTTCCGACCGTCCGAGACCAGTCCCCAGCTATCTGAAGCACCACTGTGACGGAGTCGCACTGGAAGTTAATTTCCCAGCTGGCCCGCCTGAATATGACTAAAGGATGAGAGAATGTTTAAAAAAAATTAAAAGGGAACCGCACCTTTGGGGAAATTCACTCAGAAGATCCCAAATGTTGACATACTGTGGACGATGCATGAAGGTGTACCGTCACACCGACGTCGAGTACAGTCGACCTCACCCAAAGAGACAGTATCAATCAATCAACTGGAGAAACAATCAACCGGACTCTCGTCTTTACACCTTACAGATGATACAAATGCCTTGTTACATTGTATGAAGTGAACATCAGTGTCAGTGTATAGTTCTTTTATCTTAAAGTCACATCAGATATGTTAGTGGTTCAATGTGAGGAACACTTATTTTCAACAACAAAAATAAATCTTTATGCACAACTGTGTCCATGTGTGTTTGTGGTTGAATAGGGAACGTATATACTTGTCTTTTAAATTGTAGAAGCGGCTCCTCCTGAGTGCCACTTATCACTTTGGAGGCCTCTCTTCTTTGACCTCCAGAGGTCATTAGATTGGCACTCATTGTGAGACCAGCCTTTCAGCGCTGCTCTTTAGTGGTAATCTGGCTCCGTCGTGGCCAGCGTCGAGATGATTTATGATGTTTTCAGCACTGCAGCTGCATTCCCTGGACACCCACTGCTGATCCTGGTCCTGAGGAATCCAACGAGCATTTGACAAATTCTGAAAAGCATTAGAATCCATTAGAGGATGAAGTTGAGGACAAGTGAGAGTTTAGAGCCAAGATCCTAATTTTGGATTCCATGCAATCAGCGTAAAAGCGACAGCCTTTCAACTGTTAGGCAACAGAGACTGAGGTAATTCAGAAATTAATTATAGATAGACAACATAAATATAAAGAAGTGTGCTGAAAGAAATATCAAATACGTATTATACAGAGATCAATTATGCTGTCATGGTCTGTTGGTGAACACGTGGCTGATGGAGATGTGTTACCTTCACTCTCTCTCGCTACAGTATACAAACATTATAAGTATTACAGGGTCCTTTACATAAGACGTAATTAAAATGTAGATCAACAGCGCCCTCTGCTGGTCATAAACTGAAACTGCAGTTCGTCCTCGAGGTCACGCGGACCTTTCCAGGCACTGACTCCAGTTCCTACCCGGACCGAAATGTTCGTTGCACATTAAACAGGCATGGCGTCCTTCAAACAGAGGCGCAAGTGAAGAACATTTAGCAATTTGCCCTTGTCTATGTTTTTATTTTCTATTTATGTAAATATATAAATATTCTTCAAGATGGCGACCAGGACCGTTTGTCAAGTTCTCCAGCGCCGTGAGTAACGTCAACTGGTAGCTAACTAGCGTTAGCATGGGAGCTAACTAGGTGGACATTATAGTTTTCAGCGTCATAGATGGATATGTGATGAATGACATTTTACATTTAGACATAACATAGTAGTAACACGTGTAATGGATGACATTAACGATGTCCCCGGTCCATTTGGTGCAAGTAAGCTATTCTAGTTAGCCGACAGGACCTCACCGGAAGTGGAGCGAATTTGACTAAATTCACTTGTTCCTGCCATGACAGGTGGAGGTAAATGTATTAACCTGCGGCTTTAGGCTTAAATACTGCAAAGTTAACAGATTCCTCAATACGCTGCACTATTGTTCAATCCCCAGTTCATCCGGACTACCTGCACCAACACGACCTGAGCTGTAGCACCAGGCAGTTATCTATTGTTTCATTGTGTATATGCTGACATGGATTATATCCTGACTTTGATCTATCATGCTGTATGTCAAGTTGTTTCCAGAGTTCGTACGGTCATGGAAAACCTGGAAAAGTCGTGGAATTAAAAAATAGTCTGGAAAAAGCATGGGGAAAAACGTAAATCATAAAAGTTTGGGAAAAGTCCTGGACATTTGTTATCATCGCGTTCCTTTACGCCCAGTTAAAAATAATGAATATGTTTTTTAAAGAAAGACGCTCAAAATATAAGCCGGCGTACGCTCTCAATACGCACAATGTTCTAAATTGTTTGGCTATGGAAATCTGGTTTAAAGTCCTGAGAATCCATCTGTCAACATGTGTAAGAACCCTGTGTTTCATAACATACGATTAGGAGGAGGAGAGGGGGGGGAAGAAAAGGAGAATCCTCCAATCTTCATTCATTCTCTCCCCCTCCCAGGGTTCGTACGGTCATGGAAAACATGGAAAAGTCATGGAATATTAAAATGGTCATTTCCAGGCCTGGAAAAGTCATGGAAAAAAATTAAATCATAAAAGTTTTGGAAAAGTCATGGAAATTTGTTCTATTCACGTGTTCATTTACACCGAGTTTGAAATAATAAATATGTTTTTTAAAGAAAAACGCTCAAAATATAAGCCGGCATACGTAAAATGTTCTAAATCTTTCATGTTTTTACCAAGATTTCAATTTGGTCATGGAACTTTGGTTTAAAGTCATGGAAAAGTTATGGAAATCCATCGGTCCACATGTGTAAGAACCCTGCCCTCCTCTTCAGGCTTTGCGTCTGCCGCGGCAGCGTCGCGTGCGCCGGCCGCTGAGGTCCGCGGGCGGCGCAGCGCCGTCTTCTCCAGAGAGCAGGCCCGGCAGAGGGCTCTGTACCCTCGCATCCAGAAGATCGAGGTGTCGGTGAACGGCCCGGGGCTGGACGGCACCATGCTGGTCATGAACAAAGGGATGTCCACGCCGCTGAGCTGCGCCAGACGTGAGTTTAACGGAGGCTGAGACTCATCTCTGCACAATCTCTGTAAAACAAGACGTCCCAGCTTAATGTTCATCTTTTAATAATACGCTGCTGCATGTTTAGCTATAGATCAATGTTAGTTATGCACTAGGATTGACTCTTTGTGTTTTCTACTCAGACCTGACAGAATATCACGTGACCAACTCGGCGATGGCGCTGGTGGACGGGGAGCCGTGGTCCCTCAACCAGCCGCTCACCCAGTCCTGCTCCCTCACTCTGCTCACCTTTAAAGACGAGGATCCAACGCTGGTCAACCAGGTACTAAACAACAAGTGTTTCATTTAATAAGTTAATGAGTTAGCCACGTTTTTTTACTGCTAAGCTTGACTTTTTATCTCTGTGCTCCTATGAGCAGAGTTTACATTGGCTTGTTGTTCTTGGCACTTATTTTCAGTCAACTAGATCACATAATGGCGACTATGGGTCAGTGGGTAGCAGGCCCGTCTTTCAATCACGGGGTTGGAGGTTCAATCCCCGACCTAGTCGATGTGTCCTTGAGCAAGACACTTAACCCTGAATTGCTCCCTGTAGCTGCGTCTACGCTGTACGAATGTAACAGGATTGTAAGTCGCTTTGGATGAAAGCGTCAGCTAAATAACATGTAATGTAATGTAACATAAGCCCAACAAATTAAATGTCCGATGATGATTCAAAGCGTCCCAAATCTGTCATCTCGTTGTTCATGTACTTGTGATCAACGTGTTAGGAAACCCAAAGAGCGACAGCATTAAAAGAGCTTGACCTTGTGTCCCCTCTTGTCCCCTCGTGTCCTCTCTTGTCCTCTCGTGTCCTCTCGTGTCCTCTCGTGTCCCCTCAGGCGTATTGGCGTTCCTGCGCCGCTTTGCTCGGCCAGGTGCTGGAGACGGCGTTCAAAGACGACTTTGCTGTGGAGCTGCTCGGCACGCCGGAGGTGGCAGGTAGAGGAGCTTCTCTTTGCGTCTGTCGGGGACTTACGAGATGGAATTCAAAGAGACGCAGAAACTTTGGCTTATTGTGTTTGAGTGATGCTTATTAAGGCTGAATGAACATGTCATTTGTTTCCATGCAGTCACTTCAGGAGCTTTCTGCTGTGACGTGGTGCTTGACCCTCAGCTGGACTCATGGACTCCCTCTGAGGTGTGTGTGTGTGTGTGTGTGCTTCAGTATTGACCACAATGAAATAGAAAGGTCTATTGTAATAGTGGCGAGAGTTGACCTTTACATCGTTACTTGGCCTGAATGCAGTTATTTTTTTAAACGTTGCGCTAACGTCCTTCTTTAAATTCAGCCTCATATGTCACGTCATTTTTTTCTCCAAAACTCTTGTATCCATATCTGCGCCTGATCCTTTATGTGTCTACAAACCACCGTGGCTGGATTCTCTCTCCAGGAGTCGTTGCGCTCTCTGACCAAAGGGGCCCAGCAGCTCATCCACCACGACCTGGCCTGGGAGCCTCTGGAGGTGGCGCCCTCTGTGGCGCTGGAGGTCTTCTCCCACAGCAGGTACAGGGTTCGTACGGTCATGGAAAACCTGGAAAAGTCATGGAATTTTAAAATGGTCATTTCCAGGCCTGGAAAAGTCATGGAAAAAACTTAAATCATAAAAGTTTGGGAAAGGTCATGGAAATTTGTTATGATCACGTGTTCATTTACACCGAGTTTGAAATAATTAATATGAATTTTAAAGAAAGACGCTCAAAATGTAAGCCGGCGTACGCTCAATACGCAACATGTTCTACGTTTTTCATGTTTATACCGAGATTTCAGTTTGGTCATGGAGATTTGGTTCAAAGTCATGGAAGTCCATCGGTCCGCATGTGTAAGAACCCTGAGGTAGAGCGACCTCCGCCTGGGCAGCGGCTCTTTGTGCCACTGAGACTTCCACAGTTTCTGTACCTTTTTTCTCGCTTCACGAGTCCGTCCTGTGTTCCAGGTGTAAACAGGAGGAGGTGGAACAGCAGGCAGCACAACATCCCAAAGGCACAGTGACGCTCCACAGGTGAGTGTCCGTGCACACGTTTGGATTTAATCTGGTGTCGGGGTCCATGTCACATCCTGCATATCTAAAGGAGGCTGTATATTTCATAATATGAACCATTATCATGTGTCCGTAGATGTGGTGACCATGTCCTGCTGAGTGTGGGCACCCTGGTGGCCAGAACTGGCCTGTGCTCCCAGTACGAGGTGACGGCCCTCCACAGCCTGGAGGAGGGGCCCTGGGGCCTCCACCGTCAAGCACAGGGCCTCTCCCTGCCTCTGCAGCTGCAGGTATGTGTGTTTGACTTTTTGATTTATTCTTTTTACTGAACTAGTGTATGCAAACCTTTTGTTTTGATTATTAGCTGTATTCCAGTTTGACCGCAACAGGAGAGCTATTCTTACCCACTTAAAAATACTTTCCTTTGTAATCCAGTTGGGACAAGAAGCACATTTAGATCGTCACAATGTTACGTGGCAATTGATTAAACCTAGATTACTGTAGCATAATAACAAAAAATACATATAGTTTAAAATATCATACATTTGGGTTGAAGGTGAATCTTGAGTCGGCAGTGGTTTCCTAAAGAGTGTTAATACAGCCGCTGTGTCCTCGGAACACATTGAACATGATATTTAACCGTTCTTCTAATATCAACGCGTGTGTACAGTGCCGTCCTCTCTGGGGTCTCCGTGGGCCTCACCTTGTCTTCCTCTCTGCAGGCGCACCACACCGTCTGGAGGAAACTGAGGCAGCGGGCTGAGAAACTGGTAAGAAGAACAAAGAGCGACTTCAAAGCTGAAGCTCTGGAGGCCGCGGTCCGGTCTAGATGATGCATACACAGGGTTCGTACGGTCATGTAAAACCTGGGAAAGTCATGGAATTTTAAAATGGTCATTTCTAGGCCTGGAAAAGTCATGGAAAAAACTTAAATCATAAAAGTTTTGGAAAAGTCATGGAAATGTGTTTTAATCACATGTTCATTTACACCGACTTTGAAATAATGAATAGCTTTTTTAAAGAAAGACGCTCAAAATGTAAGCCGGTGTACGCTCTCAATAAGCAAAATGTTCTAAATTGTTCATGTCTATACCGAGATTTCAGTTTGGTCATGGGAATTTGGTTTAAAGTCATGGAAATCCACTGGTCAACATGTGTAAGAACCCTGCATACATGTCCAAATGACTCGTTCCACATCCAGCCCGATCTCTGGCTGCAGCCATCCTTTCAGATTTCACAGAGTAGCCAGGGGTTAGGATTTAACGGGGCTATTTTTATTGCTTTAGCATTTGTATTTTGGCAAAAGCCCCGAGAGAGGAGACGCAGCGTGGGCTGCAGGTCTCATCCTCGTCGCGAAGGACAAACCGCTGCTTTCAGAACGCGACATGAAAGGCTCCGACGCCAACTCCAGATCCAAAGAGGAAGTATTTATATCTCTGCAGGTTCAAGGCTCTTATTGTCTTACATTGTGTCACTCCGATTGATTCAAAGTCTGTCTAAGTGTAACCGAGCTCGACTCTAAAGAGAAGCATCCATTCTTCAATTTCAAACTAGGCTACAAGTTAATTTTGGATGGAGTCATATGGGCGAAATGTATTTTGATGCAGCCTTTCTGGCATTCTCTGCATCACTGATTGCGTAATGAGAAGAAAAAAAAAAGATGTTCTTATTAATAGACACTTGATTTGGCAATTGATGACAAACTGTGCTCTGTGGCCTACTTTTTATTTTCACATGTGGTTATTCGGGGAATTGAAAAAAGCACTTTATTAAAGACGAAAAAGTGCGGACATGAGAGTTGGAGGACATTTGGATCACGTCCTTCCGGCGCTTTACGAGTACAGGATTAGCATGCAGACCTGCTGCAGGAGCGCCAGGACGACCCTGCGCTGGTCTGAGGATCAGCCACTCCATAATGGAGGTTATGTGCATGTGGAGAGTAGAACACGTGATCACAGAGAACCACTTCTGTAGAGCGGCCCAGAGCCGTGACATCATCGTTCACACTATTAAGATGAGGCTGAATGATCTCTAAAGTCATCTAGTTGCGCTTATTTAGACAGAGAAAATAAAGAGACAGAGAAAACTGGCATTAACAAACACCTTACCGTGCACTCCTTTACAACCCTATTTACAAGGAGACCTGAATAAACCGCGCGGTGTTGACGTGTGCATCAGAGATGTTTGTAGTCCTGATCGGGCTTCTAGAGGCGGCGAGGCGTGGGCGTGCGTTCTCTGAGCCAACTGCAGGCGGGAGGGGAGCATGTCCCCCGTCTGCCTCCAGCTGGCGCTCAAAACACGGCCGCCCACGCGGCAAACGACCGCCTCCACGCCCCTCGACGTGTCCTAAATGTCACCGTTATGAGATTATTGAGTAACGCGCGCGGCTTTATCCTGCACAGGTTGAGGTGTCGAGACGTGAAGAAGTGGCTCCTCCCTCTCCTCCCGACTCCACGGCCGCCTCCGACCAGCCGCCGTCGACCTCTGTGTAACCTGCTCACACACATGTACACTTTCACATGTACCCCCGTGTATTATTTGTTCAATAAATGGGTATAAAACACGCACGCCGCAGTTTCCAAGTATCGAGCCGATTGTAGGAGTGTGAGGCCAAAGTAAGTGTGTGTGTTGTCTCCTCAGTAACTACAACGCCTGGTACAAAAGGCTCCGTTCAGCGTCCTACGTGTGGCGTCCTTTGTAGTTGCCGAGGAGACGCAACGTGTGTGTGTGTGTGTGTGTGTGTGTGTGTGTGTGTGTGTGTGTGTGTGTGTGTGTGTGTGTGTGTGTGTGTGTGTTGGCTGAAGGTCAGCCGGCTGTGCAGCTGTTGAGTCTATCGCTCATCAAACAGGTGGCTCTCAATCCTCAGTGTGTTCACAGTCAAGTGTGAGAAAGTCTGAGGCCCCCCCCCCCCCCCCCACACACACACACACACACACACACACGGTGTTGTGATGAACTGAAGATGTGTGTTGTGCTGTTCTGATAGCCCACATGTTAAATCTAAACGACTATCAGACTGCCCTCAGGCCTCAGGCCCGCATGTATTAAAGGAATAATTCAACATGTTACGTTGTGCGCTCCAAATGATTCCATGAACTTGCAGCCCCCCCAGACTTTCCTCTTCCCCAGTTGTACTTCACAGGATCGGCGTTTGACATTTGAGCCTCGGCCGCTGAGCGAGACGACAACAGAAAACTGATTATCCAAAGTGTGTTTAGCTTCTTTTATTGTTTTCCCTGTGTTTAAGGAGACTGCCAAGGAATGAGCAACGCCTCGAGGCCAGGAAACGTAGCTGCTGTGCAGCTGTTGCTCCCACTCGAGCATCCCTCCGCCCCCAACACACACACACACACACACGCTCTGACAACGTGTGAGACACACCCAAGGACATATGCCTCGGACTTAGAGCACACTTGCACCGATTGAGATGTTTGAACCGGGGCCCTGAATGCCTCTCTGCTCGTGGAGACGTGTCGAGATGTGCCCCCTCAAAGGGGATTACATTTGAATAGTGACTAAAACACTCTGGAATAATGCATTCCTGGGAATGAATTGATAATGCGTTTCTATTCCCTGATTTACTGTCGTAGTGGGAGTGTCTGTCAGGGGTCAGAAAGGTGCCGGAAGTACACCTCCAGAGTTCTCTGTTTATCTCTAGAGCTGCTTCATCCAGAGGAAGACCTCAACACGTTTCTGTGGTCGACCTCCAGACGAGGTCGAGCCTTCCTCGGCGTGAGCCGCTCCTCTCCTCAGCGGAGGAGTCTGAAGCTCCTATATTGGATAAGGGCAGGATGTTGTTGGATAATTCCGCTTTAATCTAATATGTCGAGGCCTGTTACAGAAGGCGAGTGGTCGTTGTTTGGGTCCATATATAAAACATCTCATAATATCAGTGTGTTGTTTTTACAACCTGGCAACCCGGACATCTTTTTGGATTTAGTAACTGACCATCCGTTGGTGCTTCTCGTTAACCGACACATAATTACCCCTTTAGTCTATAAAGGGCTCTATTGAGTCTATTCATTGGACTGCTTCACTTTTTTGGGGACTTGTAAGTGTCCCACGTGGCTTTCAGATCTCGATATCTGCTGTCCATTTATCATAAAAGTGCTCATTAAAAACCCTCTTCGGGTCAAAGCGGGTCCCGCTCGCGCGCCACACCTCGGTGCCAAACCCGGTGACTCCCGTTATGTGGCAGTGCGGCGCGCGCCCTGGACGCGGCGCTGCGCTCCCGGCGCTCCGGCGCGCTGCTCCTCTGAGAGCACACGCCTCCACCCCTCCCTCCCTCCCTCCCTCCCTCCCTCCCTCCCTCCCTCCTCCTCCACCTCCATCTCCACCTCCGCCAGCGCCAGCAGCCTCGCCACAGGAGAGAGGACGTCCACCGCGCGCCTTGTCATAGTAACCCGACGCGCGCCGTTCCCGGTTCCAGACCTCTCCGCCAGGGCACCGGCGTCTCTGAGCGATCAGTCCCGGAGGCGCGTGCCGCTCATCCGCTCACCCTCTCCGCGGCTCCGGTCCAATCGCTTCCCCCCCCCACCCCACCCCCTTCTCCCCTCCTACAGCAGTTATTTCCCTGGAAGCTGGATGAATTATTGGAGAGTTGTGAACAAGTGCGAGAAGAAAGCTGAGGCTCGGGATCCGCCGCCTCGCGCCGTCCTGGGAAGACTCGCCTCGAGAGTTGTGGACCACAATGGAGGGGACGTCCCTGTGTCTGCCTATTGTTGTTCTACTGATGCAATGTAAGTGACCCATGGAAACTCTTCCCCGGACGGAGCCACTGCTTCTGTGTTCCCTTAGGTTAAGTGATTTATTCTTTATTCATGTGTTTTTCTCACTGCATGTCCTTTGCTCAAAGTATAGAAATAGACTTAAAATGTTGTTTTAACAAGAGACACATTCTTTCAAATTACGCCTTTTTTCTTAATGGTCAAAGTAGTGGTTTTATTTTCTTTAAAAAAGAAAATATTTTTATTGGAATTTTAGAGAGCGCATTTTAAAAGATAAATATGCAAAACATAAAGACATTCTTGTTATTGTGGTATCATGTGTTGGTGTTGTTCCGGTTAAGTCAGAGTCCCGCTGTGAGAGTGGGCTGTGGCGAGTTGGCCCTGAAGTTGTGTGTGTGGCAGGGCGCCACCCGAGGGTGTGGGGGCGGCGGGCTGGGGGGCCGCTGGGGCCCCTTCTGCGTTGGCAGGGGAGGTGGCGGATCCCTGCGTGGGGTCAGCAGTTGAATCAGCAACAGAAACCTCAAACTGTTTTCCGTTAGCAGGGAGGTGAGCGGGAGACTGGAAAGTTCAGGAACCTTTTTTTTTATTTTGAATACATCTTTTAATGGCCTCCTGGGGAGCAGCAGCAGCCTGAGGCGGATGGGATGAGACGGCCAGAGTGACGCAGATTTTACTCTCTGTTGTCCACATTTTGCCACCTGTCAGGTCACAAGTTCACTGAGGTTGCGTGTGTGTGTGTGTGTGTGTGTGTGTGTGTGTGTGTGTGTGTCAACCTGACAGAAATCACTCATCATCTGGCTGATAGGTTCAAATCAGCCTCAGCTCTATCTTACCGACCGCCTGTGGAGTGCATGTTGTTTTTTCTCACACAAAAATAATTAGAAGACAAAATCCAAGAGGAAATGTTTTGGGTGGGTCTCTGTGAGCCCCCCCCCCCCCCCCCCCCCCCATCTCAAGCTCCCACTCCCACATCGCTGTCTGAGACAGCTGCTGCTCACAGGGTTACAGTGGCACAGAGAGGCTTTGTTCGAATGGAGAACACACACCCACACACCCACACACCCACACACCCACAGACACACACACACACACACACACACGTCCTCCCTGTTTTTCTCTCCACCCCTACAGCCTTGAAACGTGCGCCGCGTCCTCAGGCCCGTTATCTGCTCCACGCAGCCAGACAGGATGCGTCTCCTGGATCCCTCTTCCTCTTCCGTTTTGTCCTGTTAATTTGAATAAGTGCCTCAATCATTACCGCGCCGGGCCTTTTTGACCCCCCCCCCCATGGTCTCTGTAACCACGTAATGAGAGTCCGGTGGCGTGCCAAGGAGCGAAGCGTGCCATCTTTCTATTTTGCGCCCGGGCGACAGGGCGGCGGTCCCGAGCCGTCGCCGGGTTTCGCTCCGTGTCGCCGAATGTTTTTTTTTTTCGTGCGCCTGCGAGCTCGTCTGTGTCGACGCCTTCGCCTGGACGCGGCCCAACAGGCCCGCCGCCAAAGCGTTGGGATATTGTCAGTGTGTATCTCCGAAGCCTTCCGACCCCCCCCGCTGCCACAGAACACAAAGTTATTTTAAAAGTCTATAATAAGCATTTATTGTCCAACGCTTCTTCTCTTCCAGCTCGTGAGTCATACTCACGGTGACACAGTACCGCTGGGTCGGGCTGCTCAGGGCGGCTCGGCTCTTGTCCATCAGAACCTCGGCCCAATGTCTGGAGCAGACGGGGGTCCACATGTGACATGTGACACCTCCCAACATCGGGTCGGCCGCATACGGGCCAGAACCGGCTCCTAGTTTGGGCTGTTGTCGTCCCCGCTTCATCGCCCGGCGCCCTTTGAGGCGGCGGCAGGCCCGGCCTCACACCATGTGACGAGAGCATCTCCCGCTGTCGCCGAGCATCTCCCTCGCCTTCAGTCCCACTCTCTCTTTTATTCATGCTCCTGCGGGTCTCTGGACTCCCCCCCCCCCCCCCAGCAGCCTCACTCTCCTCCACTCCACTTCATTTGTATTCTATTCTTAGGGCCGCTCATCTCTCCTTTGTCGTTCGTCCCCTTTCTTTTAATCTCATTGTATCCTCCTCCTCCTCTTCCTCCTCTTCCTCCTTGTTCATCCTTCAGTGGGACAACGCTCCTCAGAGGGTGTCGGGGGCACCGGAGTCGAGGTTACGGTGGTAATCCTGTCAACACGTGGCCCGCAAAAAGAAAAAACCCGCGAGGGGGGGCGGAGTCTGGAGGGAGTCGTGCCGTTTTAATTCACTTAGCTGGAAGTAAGTGAGGCCGGTGGACATGGAGCCAACTTCAGGACAGGAGCTCCTGCTTCAGCCTCCTGGACGCTGCACTTGGCTCATGACATTATTATTGTAGAGGCTGTTGTTTATTTAAAGGCTCATTTAAAAATAGCTGTAAATTGGAGTTAGCTCACGAGCGCCAGTGAGCGCAGCGGTTCAACGCGGCCTTTCCCCCCCGCTTCCTTCCTCTGGTCTCGGCTCGCCCTCCGTTCTTCCGGGTGACCCCCCCCCCCACCCCCCTTCACAGAGAAAAAAACCTCTGCAACGCAGTAACAATGGGCCCCGGACCGGAAGTGACCGACAGACAGGAAGCTGGACATAATCGTTTAAGAATACTTGTTTTTAAGTTTGCTTGTGAGAAACAATGGCCGGAAAAGGGGTGTGTGTGTGTGTGTGTGTGTGCGTGTGTGTGCGTGTGTGTGTGTGTGTGTGTGTGTGTGTGTGTGTGTGTGTGTGTGTGTGTGTGTGTGTGTGTGTGTGTGTGTGTGTGTGTGTGTGTGTGTGTGTGTGTGTGTGTGTGGAGTTCTAAAGCTCCTTTACTCCAAGAATATGTAAAGATGACATCTTCGTTTTTACAAAGTTTAAATATTTCTGAGTTGGAACCCTCGAGGCCCATTAAACATTTATTATGTCATTTCAAGCGTTTGGAAATCGTGTTCCTCTTTATTTCTGACGTTTCGGACGTTGTGTCCGCCGCTCTCCAACCTGCTAATCTCCGCACCCAAATTGAACCAGGAAATAATGTGACTCTTAATCAATCAGGAGACAGGAAGTGCAGCTCCGGCTCCCTCTTCCTCTTCCTCTTCCTGTTTGATGCCTCGGTGACAGGCGGACAGACGGGGAAACAAGACATCGCTAATACCCCCATTCCTCAGGTTAATCTGCAGGACACGCCTCTGCTGAGACGCCTGCTGACCTCGTCCTCACCTGCTGGTTGGTAAACACACTCTGCTCCTTAACCCCGCCGGATTACAGGCGGTGGAGGGAATAATCCCCCCTTCACCTCCCAGACTCTGGCGGCCTCCCACAGCAGAGCGAAGACGGCCATTAAATATTCTCCTCTCAACGCGAAGCACTTCGCCCGCTTCACCCGGCCCCCTAATGGACGACCGGCGCTATTGCATTCTTTTAATGCTCTGACCCCTCTTCTTCTTCTTCTTCTTCTTCTTCTTCTTCTTCTTCTTCTTCTTCTTCTTCTTCTTCTTCTTCTTCTTCTTCTTCTTCTTCTTCTTCTATCTCCCACCCTCCTCTCCTCTTCTCACCAGGTTCCCCCTCCATTTCCGTCACCGTGACGACCGACAAACACAAGGTGGAGGTGAACGAGTTCTCAGGTGAGGCGAGTTCGACGCTTGATCAGATTCCGCCGGGGCTAAAAATAGGCCGGGCGGTTAAGAGAGCGCCGCTGATTGAAGGCCGTAAATATCTCACAGCCCCGCCGCGCCTCCTCCTTCCCGTTTCAGACGCGGTGCTGTCGTGCACGTTCCGCACGGAGAAGGACCAGAACCCGCGCATCGAGTGGAAGAAGAAGGGGAAAGATGTGTCCTTCGTGTACTTTGACGGTCACTTCAAAGGTGAGAGGGAGTCAGCGTGCAGCTCCAGCTGGATGGGGTTTGAGATGAGGAGGACAATAAAGTCTCCGAGATATGTAAGCCCGTCTCCTCTCCTTGATTCCTCTCCTTTGTGGTTCAGGATGTGGATTCAGTGGGTGAAATGAATGGTGGTTTTACTGTGAAGCAGCTGTGGAGTTTGCATCATCCCCAAAAGAAACGACAGCATCTTAATCCTAATCTTTGAAAAGTAGTTCTCGTACTGCAGCGTATATATATATATATATATATATATATATATATATATATATATATATATATATATATATATATAAGAGATGCACAGCGAAGCGAGCCCTTTCCTTCCTGGGATCCTCGTGACCTTGTGTCCTTTCCTTCAGGTCCCTTTGAGGACCGCGCCACCATCGACGGAGCCACCGTCACGCTGAGGAGGGCGACCCAGGAGGACGCCGGGGAGTACCGCTGCGAGATCAGCGCTCCTCTGGACGCCGTGAACCTGGGCGAGACCAACGTCACGCTCAAAGTCCTCGGTAACAACAACGAAGCCCAAAATCAGACGCCCCCCCCCCCCCCCCACACACACACACACACGCACACACACATGTTGCTTACATCTCTCTAACTGTGACCACGCCCCGTCCGCCCAGTGCCCCCCCACGTCCCGTCCTGTGACATCCCCAGTGGGGCGGTGACGGGCTCCGTGGTGCAGCTGCGCTGTCAGGACCAGCAGAGCATCCCCCCCGCCACCTACACCTGGTTCAAGGACAACGCCGCCATCAGCCCGCCGCGCAGCGCCAACGCCACCTACCAGATGAACTCACACACAGGAGTGCTGGTGAGGGGGGGGGGGGGAGGAGCTAGTGAGTGTGTGTGAATGAGGTATGTGTGTGTGTGAAAGTGTGAGCGAGTGAGTGAGGGAGGGTGAGTGTGAGAGAGAGAGAGGAAGTTGTAAGAAATAGTTTTCACCCCCCCCCTCCTCACTTTACACTTTACTTTGTTGTTTTTTACGTTTCTTTTTCTCCCTTATAGTATTTAGTAGTTTAGTATTTTTAGTGTTTAGTATTTAGTATTGTATTTTAGTATTTAGTAATTTTAGTATTTAGTAATTTTAGTATTAGTATTTAGTATTGTATTTAGTGACTTAGTACTAGTATTTTTTATTAGTATTTTAGTAGTAGTATTAGTATTTTGTATTTTAGTATTAGTATTTTTGTATTTAGTATTTTTAGTATTAGTATTTAGTGACTTAGTATTAGTATTTTTTATTTTAGTAGTAGTATTAGTATTTTAGTATTTAGTTTTTGTGTTTTAGTTTTTTGTGTTTTTATTTTAATTTGGTATTTTATTTGTATTAATGCTTTAATGTACTTCCACTGCTGTGATCCTGTAATTTCCCCACTGTGGGACTAATACATGAATATCTTATCTTATCTCATCTTATCTCCCCTTCTCTTCTCTTCTGCAGGAGTTCAGAGCCGTAGCCAAAGAGGACACCGGGCGGTACAGCTGCCTGGCTTCCAACGGCGTGGGGCGGCCACAGAGCTGCGAGGGCAAGCACATGACGATAGGTGTGTGTGTGTGTGTGTGTGTGTGTGTGTGTGTGTGTGTGTGTGTGTGTGTGTGTGTGTGTGTGTGTGTGTGTGTGTGTGTGTGTGTGTGTGTGTGTGTGTGTGTGTGTGAGAGAGAGAAAGAGAGTTTTTATGCACTTGTATGCATTGGATGCACTTACTAAAAAGGATGATCTCCGTATGGAAAACGTAACTCCGCCTCTCGCCCCCAGAGGACGTCAACGTGTCGGCCGTGGTGGCGGCCGTGGTGGGGGTCTGCCTGGTGGTGGTGGTCTGCGGATGCGGGGGGTACCTCTTGCACCGCAACGGCTTCTTCAGCCGTGAGTGTTGCCTCTTTGCTTCGGTTGTGTTGCCCTGTTTGTTTGTTTGTTTGTTTGTTTGTTTGTCATTCATAACTCTGACAGCTCTCTGTTTCCTCCAACATGCTCGCCACTCGTCCATCAGCAGGACACAGAGGAAGGTAAGAGCTCTGTGATTGCATTAACATTGATGTGGACCAACACAGGCTAATACCTGGCACACTTCAGAGGAGGAGGGAGGAGGAGGAGGGAGGAGGAGGAGGAGGAGGAGGAGGAGGAGGAGGAGGAGGAGGAGGAGGAGGAGGAGGAGGAGGGGGCTTGTTGTTGCACTTAGACTGCACGCAGTCTGTGTGCTGAGTCAGGGCTGTGTAGACTGACAGCTGTGGCCGTGTGTGTCTACGTGTGTGTGTGTGTGTGTGTGTGTTTCTTGTGAGCCTCATCCGGTGATTTGCGCTAACAGATGTTAAAAAAACAACAACAACAACAACAACAACATTACGGGCAATGTTTTCTTTTTTTTGTGTTTGCTTCTTTAAAAAGTAAAGTCTCCGGGTCGCCTGCTCATGAGACCGTCTGTTGCAATAGTGTCAAAATGCTGCAAGACAGATGATGTAATAATATAACTTTTGGGGGGAAAGACGGGAGAAATAATCAGTGCATTGTAATTATGGAATACTAACGGTGGGATGGAGGGGGGCGGGGGGGGGGGGGGTATAGGCGGTAGATTAAGCTGATTGGATGTGTGATCTGAACTGGATTACTTAGATCCTGAGACGGACTCCGGGGCCAAAGGGCCTTCTGGTCAAGACCGTAACCACGGAGACAGAAGTGAGCGTCCTGGGTCCTGGCCGGTCGCCGTTCGTTGGAGGTTGAGGTCTGACGCTCATCCCGCGGAGAGAAGCGGCGCCGTCGGCCTCGGCGTCCTATTTATAGAAGCGGCTTCTTCTCGAGGACTCGGAGGCGATGTGACAGATCTGATGCACGGGGCCAGGCGGCGGGAGGCAGAGCGGGGCGGTCCAGGGGACCTAGAGATGGATTAATGTGAGCTCGTGCCAAATATAAGGGGCCACAGTGAAATGTTAAGATGGTTGTTTTGTCTGTAAAAAATAAATACAATTATAATAAGTGGGTTTAATGTCTCCATTAACCGATGTCTGCCAGGGTGTTGGACTGCTGCATGTGATTGGCTCACGACTCGACCCCCGCTCACCCCACGTTGTTCTTCAGCTCTGCTGCATGCCAGGATACAGCATGGTGTGCAGTGTTGCTGCAAACCCCCCCCCCCCCCCCCATGTTATCCCCTTAAAGCCAACACGCTGCCCCCCCACAGGTCATTTTGGATCTCCCAGTGTCATGGTGCAGCCCACATCAGCAGCCAAACCCTGCACAGAGCTGAGGACACGTGAGTGTGACCCGCTTTAGGACACGGAGCCGATGAAAGGCCGACCAATCAGAACGAAGTATTCATTTGTGAGCCGTGAACGTCACATTGACTCATTTCTGGAGTTTCATTCAGAAAACAGACCAAAACACAACCTGAGAGGAAAGGCCGTCGTCGTCGCTGTTGTTGTCATGTTGTTGTTGTTGTTATTGCCATGTTGCGTTTTGACCTGCGTCTCTGCCCAAGAGTGATATTTGATCAATAGGTCAAACTATTCCTTTTCCATTTTCAGGAGTTAGATTTCAATTTTTTTGTTGGTAAAATTGTGTTCGCCTCTCTCTCTCCTCTCTCTCTCTCTCTCTCTCGTCCTGTCCGATGTGCATTGTTGATCTCGAGTGTCCCCTCTTCTCTGTCCAATGTGCTCACCCGTGTCTTTGTCTTCCAGGTCCAATGCCAACTACGTCCCTCCGCCCCAAGAAGTAAGCATTTGCTTTTTTATTATTTGTGCAATCCTTTATCCTCTTCCTCCCTACACCCCCCCCCCCTTATCCTCTTCCTCTGTCTCTCATATTAAGCTCTGAGTGGCAAAGCGCTGACTGTTCGTACTTACCTAATGAATGTTGCTGTGTTTTCTATTAAAGTCACACCGCCGCCACCTCTATAGCCTTATACTTCTGAAACAAGTCCACACTAATGCCCCCCCCATCTCCCTCCAGCCCCAGGATTTCAAACACACCCAGTCGTTCATGCTCTGAGAAGGCGGCCTTCCTTTTCGAGAACTCGTCCGCCTGGTGACAAGGTGCCAAACATCAAATCCTCTGATTTGTATTGGTTTTATCGTCTCTGGACTTCTTTTCCAAACCCCGAAACCCTTTGTCACTTCCTTTTGGACGGCAAGAAAAGAAGAACAAATGTCCTTCCTCTTCCTTCTCCTCTTCTCGCCCCTGGGTCGTCTTGGTCACTGATGTTTTTTTCTACTCTTTTGGGACGTAAGTCTAATTTCATGGTGTTCTGCTGCCCCCTGGCGGTCAGGTGGTGAACTACAAATCGCTCTTTTTTCCGAACGACCCAGGGCCGAGAGCAGCCTTTCTACACACTCTGTTTCCGCCCTCTGCAGGCCGATCCTGTGTGACTTCCTTTTTGACTTCTTTCACTAAAGACTGACTGATTTAGTTGAAGTAGTTCTGCTTTTCCAATTCTGCTCCAGCCATAGAGACAGCATTGTTTTCAATCCACACAAACGTTAATGCTTCTCAAACATGTACCTCAGTGTCTGCCAATGTTTAGTGGCCCCTGGGAGTGTTAGAGAAGACCCCTGTGGTCTTATTGACGACATGAAACCACGGATGTGTTAAATAATACATTTGTGCATGAAAACCAGTCCAGGAGAATAGGAAGCCACTCCAGCCAATTATATTGAGACCAACCTCCCCATTCCACCCTAATGTGCCTGCATGGTCTATATATATATATATAATATATATATATATATATATATATACATATATACATATATATATATATATATATATATATATATATATACTATACACACATATAAATATATATATATATACCTTGTGCCTTTTTAATTTGTCATATTTATCTATGGATCACACTTTTTTGTAAAGAACTTGCCTTTCTTCTGTGCCACTGTTTATCGATGTTTATCAAACTGGAGAGTCTGCCTGTAGACAGTGTGTGAATGGGTTGTTCAGAGTTTTATTTGAATGGTGTATATGTAATAAAACGTTTTTATATTCAAAAATCAGCTGGCAGTCATTACGGATCACGTTAACGGTGATGAAAAATAAAGTATGTTTATTCAACATTTAAACTCCACTACTATGATATAACTGTATATGTTACTGTGCAGATTCAGTTAATACAAAATCCAATCAACATATTGTCGAAGGTTGGGAAAAGATGACCAGGACGGCAAAGTAAAATTCAAAACAAAGTGGATTTAATCCAGTGTGTTAGAACAAAAACTCCAAAGACACAAAATATTTAACATGCAGCACGGGCCTGAAGGAAGTCAGCTGAAAGCATCGTTCGATAACAGACTGAAGTTCTCATCGACATCATGACTCTTTATAGTCTTTAAAAGTAGGCGAAGAAGACCTCGGTGGAGGTGTATGAGGCGCATGCCGGTCTGGAGGGTCAGCGCCGAAGCCCCGCCCCCCTCTCGGGCGCCATCCAGGGGAGGGACCGCTACTCCCTCCTGGAGGACCTCAACGTGCTGTGAAGGACAGAGGCGCAGGAGTATTTATGGGAGAAGAGAAGTCGAGACTTTTATTTCACTGTGGACTTGAACATGGT
>CM070103.1:2490000-2570000 GCA_036178185.1 Liparis tanakae
GTCTTTAAGACAGTAGTCGTCAACACTAGTGTCATTAAGACAGTAGTCGACAATAACAAGTCTATAAGACAGTAGTAGTCGACACAGTGTCACAATGTTTTAAGACAGTAGTCGACACAAGTGTCATTAAGACAGTAGTCGACACAAGTGTCATTAAGACAGTAGTACACAACAGTTCGACAAGTGTCATTAAGACATGGTTCGACACAAGTAGTCACAAGTGTCATTGACAGATCTGTACTAGGATACCACTCCTTCATAAACGTTGAGCTCTTTTTATACCCCTGCTGGATGAAATGTGCAATAAGTCTCTTGTTGCATATTATGCCTAATAAGATGCTGACACAACAGTTTAGAAAAGCTGACATGCATCAGTTTGATTGTTTTTCTTGAACAATGAAAAGATTTATTATACATATATAATACATGGTCAGCTTAAACCAAGTCATTAATATTCAGCCATCTTTGACTCAAGCCTTTTTAATAAATCCTAAAACTTTACAACTCTCACACCCAGCATCTATTTGGCACAGAAATCTAGAAACTGAGGTCTGGTTGCTGATGGCAGCTCAGACACCACCTTTTACTATTTTCTCAGGTGATTGCAAGCCTGAAGTGTCACTCTATTATTATTCATGTTGCTGTTTGAGCATGCCAGAAGGTTTTCTACATGATTAAGAATGCATGCACATTATTAAAACCTACATGTTAAACTGGTCAGTCATATGCAGCATAACATTTTTACTTTAAAATCTAATGTGCATGATAGATCATGAATCTTCATTCATGAATGATGAAAGTATGGGGGAGATGCCTAGTCTCACCTACATAAAAATAAAAGGTACAACAATCTAGATGATATACACCTTTATTCACATTGTTCAAGGAAAAACATTACAAACAGCACAATAAAATGCAGTCTGTCAGTTTTACAACATGTTAAACTGAACATAGTCAGCATTTCTACTTAGATTAAACCAAAAATAGTTGACCGTAAAATTAAACTACCTTAGGAAACCAACAATGTAACAGCTCGACATTTGCCTCCCGCTCTTTAGATCCTGCAGAAACAAATTGAGGTTAAAAAAGGCCTTGTAAATATAACCAAAATGCAGCTGCAGTAGCTACCGTTGTCCCGCAGGGGGCGCGCACGAGCAGCAGCGTCTCGACGGACTTCTGCAGCGGCGACTCCTCCGGTAGAACCGTGGTATCTCCACTAGACTACTGTCCGGCCTCCTGCAGCAGCGGCGGCGGCGGCGGCGACTCCTCCGGCCTCTCACCGCCACGTCGAGTCGGCTCCATGTCCAACAGCTGCACGCCGTCTGTGATCCAGGGACCTGAAGAGAGATGTTGTGTGAGAGGCGGGGTAAAGGAACCCCGCCTCTCACACAGGTGTATGGATGTATGGTTGTAGGCTGCGTGTCTGCGCACATGCTAGTAGTAGCCTATGGTGGACCTTAAATCCCCCTGCGGAAAATCAGGGAAAGCAGGGGGTGGCCCTAGCGCATACAACATAGCCATGTGGCTGCAGACGCACAGTGAGTGTGGTGTGGTGTGGTGTGCCTATTGCTACAACTTACCTGTTACACGTGTCGTCTTCCTCCTGGATCTCTGGAACCTGTCGCCTCTTCTCAGGGTCATCTGGCAAAAACGGTACCCGGGGTCCGAGACCACTTTATAGGTCCGGGAGATACCAACTGGAGGAATCGGGAGGGGGAAGTGAAGCCGTGTGTTGCTGTGTTTAATAAAGTAAAACTATGGATTTATAATTTACTTTAGTTATAGGAAGTCTAAACGTGTCTGTAAATTAATATGGATATTTTGGGGGTGAGTAAAAGCGTGTAAATATATTGGCGTACATTTTGCGATGGCTAAACGGACCTCTATAGATCGTATTGGTCCGGTCCAATTAGTCACCAGGTGTGTAAAAAGAGCTCAATCATTGGTGAGGGAGCAGGTGGAGGAGGAGGAGCATGAAGGAAATTATAGTACAGCTCAATTAAAACCAAGCACTCCCATTGGTTGAGAGTGAGTCACTTGAAATCAAAGGATATCACATGCATTGAATTCACGTGTTGCTGTGTTTATTGAAGTAAACTATGGATTTCTAATTTACTTTGGTTGTAGGAAGTGTTGTTCGTCCTAAATTCTGGTTCATGTGTTTTCAAGACTTTACACAATTATATTGAACTTATTTATTAATTCTAATGTTCTTTTACCTTTTCATTGGAAAAAGTTGGCAAACGGGGAGTAGAATAATTCATTCACATTCTTTACTTTATTTTACTTAAAGTGTTTGTGTGTGTGTGTGTGTGTGTGTGTGTGTATATATATATATATATATATATATATATATATATATCTATACATCTCCTTTGCGGTAACGTCAAACATGTCAGGTGTTAAATGAGGTAGAAACAGTAATGTGTATTTTTATTAAGAAAACACTACTAAGAGTATTTGTTGTGATATCGGACCCCTCCACCGAGGCGGCGTCCGCTGCAGTCAGTATTATAGGATGTAACGCTTTAAACAAGTTTAATTACATTTCCACACAAAATGCCTCATTGTATTCACGCAAACAAGTTTAATTACATTTCACAGACATTCAAAAATACATAATTCAATATCTGGACCACATTGAAAGCTACCATTGGAATGTAAGTTTCAATTAACCTTTTCTACGCGCACTGTAAGCGTCTCACTCAACACGTCAGAGCAGGACAGAGGGAACATCGGACCTCTGGGGCTGAGGAAGGGGGCCGCGGTTTCTAACTCGGGGAACTGGAGGTCCACGCGACGCGGCCGTCCTCCTCGAGCCGCACCGCGCCGCCGGCCACCAGCTCCAGGGCGGCGGGGAAGGCTCGGTGCTCCGCCTCCCGGATCCGGTCGGACAGGGTGTCCTCCGTGTCGCCGGCCAGCACGGGCACGGCCTCCTGCACCACGATGGCGCCCGCATCCACCTCCTCCTGAACACACCGACACAAACACTGAGCGGCGACGGGAGAATAAAAGACACAAAACTCTTTTTTGATATTAGTCGTACTTACCGCGACAAAGTGGACCGTGCAGCCGGTCACCCGCACCCCCGCCTGCAGCGCCTGCTTCTGGGCATTCACGCCCTTGAATGAGGGCAGCAGGGATGGATGGATGTTCAGCAGCTTCCCTGAAAGAATAGAAACTCAAATAGCAAACAGACGATGCACAAGAGCTTAATTTCACGGTATCTTTCCACACCGTTCCACTTCCGGACGAAGGTCCCCGTGAGGATCCTCATGAATCCGGCCAGACACACCAGCTCCACCCCAAACTCCTCCAGCACGCGGTCGATCGTGCCGTCGAACTCCGCCCGGCTGCCGTACAGCTTGTGGTCCACCACCTGCGGCGGGAATAAACAAACTCCGTAAACAGATTTAAGACGCACGTTTTCATTTGAGTGAAACCAAAACTCAGAGGCTCCAGTTCTTCACCCGCGTCTGGATGCCGGCCAGCGACGCCCTCTTCAGGCCCTGGACGCCAGGCCTGTTGGAGATGACCACCACGATCTCGGCCGCGCCGGCCGGGCGCTTGGCCTGCTCCATCAGCGCTTGTAAGTTGGTGCCTGGGTCAAACACACGGTGACCTCGAGTCAACGCACTTCTTACTGCAGGAGCAATACCAAAACATACTAAACAGTAAAACACACCTGTGCCAGAGATGAGAACGGCCACCCTCGTCTTCTTCGGTGACGCGTTGCCGTCGACAGCCGACTCGCCATGAGGGGCGGGGCCTCCGTTCAGCAGGCTGGGTCTGAGGTTGCGGACCACCACAGGCTCCGCCCCTGCAGAAATGAACATATAAAAACATTTATTAACGATGTAATTTCCATTATAATAAAACAATGTTCTGCCTTTCCTTTCCAGTTTTTAGAATAATGATGCATTTAATTCATATAGAGGTTTTAAGGTACTCAAGACACTTTATATACAATTTAAAACATCCTTAAAATCTATAAACTAAAATGACAATAACAGAGCACACAATCAGACATTAAAGGCAGTTTATTAATAAATAATCTGAATCTGTGCGTCTCACCCTGGTGCTTGTGGGCCAGCGAGCCCACGATCCACGCAGCCTCTTCCTGAGCTTGGAGCTGTTGCAGGACGCCCTGAGCGTCCGCGGGCGCCACCACCAGCACGGCGCCCAGGCCGCAGTTGAAGGTGCGGGCCATCTCCTCCTCGCTCAGGCCGCCCTCCTCGTGGAGCCAGGAGAACACGGGGGGGATGCTCCACCGGGAGGCGTCTGAGTCGGCCGTGAAAGAGGAGTTATTAATAAGACGCGAGCCCCCACTTGTCCGCACGTGATGCTCCTCCATCTCACCCAAGTCGGCCGCCAGCCCGGGGGGCAGCACCCGGGGGATGTTCTCCAGGAGCCCCCCCCCCGTGATGTGAGCGTAGGCTTTGACGGCGCCGCCGCGGAGGATCGGCAGCAGCAGGCGGCTGTAGATCTTGGTGGGAGTCAGCAGAACCTCGCCTGGGAGAGAGCGGCGCGTCAGGGATGAGAACACGTCAACGAGGAGGAGAAACGAGTCCAGGAGGTCCGACTTACCGACGGTCCGCCCCGACCGACCGAAGGGAGCGGGGGCGCCGTAGCCGAGGCCGGCCCGCTCCAGGACTCTGCGGACCAGGCTGAAGCCGTTGCTGTGGACCCCGGAGGAGGCCAGTCCGACCAGCAGGTCGCCCTCGGCGATGTCGCCCAGCCGGGGCAGCAGCGCCCGGCGCTCCACCGCGCCCACGCAGAACCCGGCCAGGTCGTACTCTCCCGGAGCGTAGACGCCCGGCATCTCGGCCGTCTCGCCACCTTGGACACGGGAAAGACCGTCAGCACCAGAAGTAGTGGAGGACGTCCTCCTCCTCCTCGTCATCCTCACCCAGCAGAGCGCAGCCCGCCATCTCGCAGGCCTTCGCGACGCCGCCGACCACCGCCGCCGCCACGGCCACGTCGAGGCGGCCGCAGGCGAAGTAGTCGAGGAAGAAGAGCGGCTCGGCGCCCTGAGCCAGCACGTCGTTCACGCACATGGCCACCAGGTCCTGGCCGAGGCCGCCGTGGCGCCCGCACGCCTGGGCAATCTGCAGAAACGTGTCGGAGTTACGGAAGTAAAGAGTTTCATGGTCCTGGAGGGATTTGACACGCAGTCAAGTTCAGCCAATTGTGGGAAGTTTAGCCACAGAAACTAAAGCTCTGCTTCAAGAGTTCATGAAAGGATCCTGGATGCTTCACACTTTAAAATTTATGAAAATTATATTTCTGTTGAGGGGTTTTCAGAAGCTTTCTGAATCCGTCTGCCGATGCACAGAATCGTGTCGACACCAGCTGACAACTCCTCCTGCAGAACACCACGAGTCCCACCTTGAGCTTGGTCCCCACGCCGTCCGTCCCAGACACCAGGATGGGGTCCACGAAGCCCGCCGCCTTCAGGTCAAACAGCCCGGCGAAGCCTCCCAGCTCGGCGTTGCACCCTGAAACCAAAGGAGCACCAGCGGCGTCACGTTCAGCACCTCCATTGATTCTATGAATTGTATTAAAGCTGCTTAATGCATCTCGGCAAACACAAATATAATGAACGTAAAAAAACTACGATTATTCAGTCAGATGCTGACAAAAAGTCAAAATCAGTATTTTGCTGCACCACAAATGTATTTTTGAAGTTACCGGCGCGGGACGTGGCCTTGGCCAGAGGCTTGATGATGTCCACCAGCTGGTTCCCAGCAGCGATGTCCACGCCGCTGTCCTTGTAGGTCAGACCTCTGCCAGACACACAGGGAAACACCCCCCCCACTGAAGCTACAGAAAACACCCTCAGGAGGCCGAGATGCGTTCAAATGTAGTGGGGATTTCTAGTTGTGGTCATTTAAAAGAAATACAACACACGTATAGACAAATCCATGTTTATTGTGCACGTTTTACATGATGTACAGTAGAAGTAGAAGAGAACTGTAATGTAAATAAACAAGGGAGTGTTTCCGTGTTTCGTGCTGGTGTCACACACACCTGTGTTGGTTCAGGTGGGCGATGGCCCGGTGGCCGATGTCACGGCGGTACACGGCGCCCGGGAACCCCACGGCCGCCACGCCCCGATTGGCCGCCTCCAGCGCCGCCTCCAGGGACGGCCGGACGGCGGTGACGGTGAGGACCCGGCCGCCGCTGGAGACCACGGCGCCGTCCTTCAGGGCCGTGCCGGCGTGGAAAACCTGCACGTCCGAGTCCTGGACCTGGGACAAGCCTGAGGGGAACACGGCGGTGAAGACTCGCTGACATCGACATTTATGAGACGGGGAAAAGAAGCGACGGGGCAGGCATCGTGTCAAACGTACCCGTGATCTCCACTCCTTTCTCGTAGGAGCCGGGGTAACCGGCGCTGGCCATCACCACGGTGACTGCAGAGGCGTCCTGCCGCCACACGGGGGCGCTGGAGGCCAGTTTGCCGGCGACCGTGTTCAGGATCACCTCGTACAGGTCGCTCTGCAGGAGCGGCAGCAGCACCTGGAGGGGAGGACGCACAGGTGTGACGGGGATTTCATTTTTAAAAGATGAAATCAAGCAACGGGCGGAGGTCCAGGAAACCCACCTGACACTCGGGGTCTCCGAAGCGACAGTTGAACTCGAGGACCTTCAGCCCCTGCTTGGTCAACATCAGCCCGGCGTACAGCACACCTGGAAACAAATTAAATAACACAGGTTAATTATATATAGCATTAATGTGAAGAGTAGAAACGTGAGATGAGGAGCGAGGGCACTTGCCCACATAAGGAGTTCCCTCCGCCCGCATCCCGTCCACCGTCTTCTGAAGCACCGCCTCTCTGATCCGCTGCAGCATCTCCTGGCTCACCTGGGGGACGGACACGGGCAGCGTGACCGACGGCAACCAAAGAAAACGGCGATAAAACGAGGAGAACCCGGCTGAGGGGGGAGTACCTGCGGGGTGGGGCAGTAGGCCCCCATGCCGCCGGTGTTGGGCCCCAGGTCGCCGTCCTGCAGCCTCTTGTGATCCTGTGCCGGAGGCATGGCGGACACCGAGGAGCCGTCAGTGAAGCACAGACACTAAACACAGGGAGGAGGGGGGAGGTTAACGTCAGGTCAATCTGCCCTCTAATGTTCAACAGAAGGGCTCCACTCACGGACACCTCCTCTCCCTCCAGCAGCTCCTCCACCACCACCGTGTCCCCCGCTGCTCCGAAGGCTCGGTCCTGCAGCGCAAAGGGAACGCCTCGTTACTCGTTACGCTCTCTTGGAATCGAACCGCCGGGCTGAGAGACGACGGCGCTCCACCTTCATGATGTCCATCACGGCCCGACAGGCCTCGTCCTGGTCCCGAGCCACGATGACGCCCTTCCCCGCCGCCAGCCCGCTGGCCTTCACCACCAGCGCCGGGAAGTCGGCCCTGGAGACCACACCCCCAAAAGAATGAATACGCGTCCCGATCAGATGCTGCGTCTTTGATGAGTCTGACGTTGTTTAATGTATGAAGGCTGACCAGGATGCTACACAAACACAAGGAATAACTTTTCCGAGAGTGGAGAGGAAGTGTTGGTCTTTGAAACTCTAAAGGTGCAGTCGTCACATCCTAGATCGATAACTCAAGAACTATTACGTGCGGATGTAGCTGCAGGCCTGCTGGGGGTCGGTGAAGGAGCCGTAGCGGGCCGTGGGAATACCGTGGCGCTCCATGAAGGCCTTGGAGAAGCTTTTGCTGGCCTCCAACTGAGCGGCTTTGGCGGACGGGCCGAAACAGGGCACCCCCGCCGCCGTCAGGTCGTCCACCATACCTGGAGGAGGAGCAACGGCGGTCAGGGGGGGGGCGCGCTACGGAGGGACGGGCGCCTGGTTCATGTGATGGAGCTCACTTACCGGCCGCCAGTGGCACCTCGGGTCCGACCACGACCAGCCCCACGTTGTGGTCCTTACAGAACTGAGCCAGGATGGCGTGGTTACTCACCGATACCTCTGCAGGACGGGCGAAAGAGAGGAAGGCATAATTATGGCGGATGTGAATAAGCGATCCCTCAGATTCTTTATCAGGTTCGAATGCATGAGGAAAAAGTTGTTATTATTACTCTAGAGTTTAAAATAATAGCTTGAATACAGTTTTTTGTTGCCGTTTACCAGAGTTGCGGATCTTCCCACAGCCGGCCGTGCCTGCGTTCCCCGGGGCCACCAGGACTTGTTGAATCCGCGGCGACTGCGCGAGCTTCCAGGCCAGCGCGTGCTCCCGCCCGCCGCCGCCGACCACCAGCACCGTGTCCGCCATGCCACCTGGGCGCCGACAAAAATTAAAGAAACCCGTCCAGAAATGAAATTGATATTACACCAAACGTCCATTGTGCAGAGCAGCCTGCGCGTCCCGGCCACCCTTTTAACCGCTCCTAAAAAATGTCCCAGTTAATTGCATGCACAGCTTGACCTATAGCAAAAGGGAGCTCCCGAAGCGGTGACCTTTTACGGGGCCGCGCATTAATCGTGTAACGCCACAGTAACACGGAGCCGGTCAGCTAGAACGAAAACACAAGTCAGCGATTAAAGCGGCGTGGTCACCGGACGAGACTCAATCACAGGCCTGTGGAAAAATATCAGTAAAGTATTTTATACACACAGGTGACCTTGTTCTTATTTACTGGAGGATTTTAGCAGATTCAAGAACTGAGTGTTTTTATCTCAGGGTCACATGATCAATATAAACCTGAGCAACAGAAACCATGACACACATTAAAAATCTGTCATCAGGAATCCGAGGATTGTGTAATCACGTGGTTTGAGTACAGCTCCAGTATAGGGACGGACTGAGTGTTGCTCAGTGAGGACACACGCTCCACAATTAGTCAGACCCCTGATGTGATTGAAGCCCCTCATGTCATGAGACTCACATGTCAGGGAGCAGGAGTCCAACGACTCCGTGTGGACTTCAATGGACTTTAAACACTTTATTTTATCATCATACTGGATATTCAGTTCTACTCCAACTCTCCTGCAATGATACTCAACTAAAACGGTACTCCTTTAGAAGAGGTCTACGTAGTTAACACACGCATTGCATCATGTCTGAACGTGCATAATCACTCTCCAGTTCAGCAGGATGAATGTTGTCGTCTACATCCTGAAGCAATCAATTCCAGTATCTCCCAAAAAATAATAAAAAGGTTAACATATAGATAATCACTCTAACTTACGCACTTGTTGTGCTTTTGCATGAAAAATAATTACTTTAAGACTTCTGAATATATTTTAAAGCAACATTAGAACATAACTGAATGCGTAAAGCAACACTAGCACGCTGTTTACAGTCTCACCTGTGTGTGTGGGGGGTATCTGTGACGCAGGAAATAGCCGGAGCCCGGTTCAGGACAGCAGTCAGAAGCGTCTCCTCTGGGTTCAGCCCGCCGACTGTGGATGCAAACTATCACACACACACTTACAGACAGACACACCACGTGGATCCAATATTACTCAGTAGGCGCTTGCGCAGACGCAGTTACTCAAAGTTAGTTAAAAAGTGCTAAATAGCGCATAAATAGAGGGTTCGTCATCCTCTACCTTTATCTGCTGCACGAGCGATTCTTTTTTGGGGGTTAAAGTTTAGTAGTGTGTTTGGGATTTTTTTTCTCAACTTCCTCTGGGTGTAACAGTCGAGTGCATCATGGGAACTGTAGTTAATTTACAGCGGCGGTTGTAGAGCCAAACAGAACGGCCTACAGTACACCGTCAGCTCGCTTTCAATGTAAATGAATGAATAATGTTGTTGTTGTTAATTTCATTCTGTGGCACAACTTTATTAAAAATATATTTAATGTATTTACATGTAATCACGAGCATCCGCTGCTTTGTTTCTGGTAGGGAGCAGGAGCACTGCTCATTGGATGTTATGAGTAATTATATCGCTCTCAAACTAATTTATATTTGTTAATGTTAAGTGAGATTTAAAATAAAATGTCAAATTATCTATATACTTTTATGTCTAGCTGGGATTCTTGACCCTGAACCAAAAGAGTCGTTCCCATACCGGGAGTCGAACCCGGGCCGCCTGGGTGAAAACCAGGAATCCTAACCGCTAGACCATATGGGACGGTGTGCTTCTATTGCACAGCAAGCCAGATACAATGAACGATATTAACTGAGTACACATAGCGTATGGTTTAACTTGACTTCTTTAAAAACTGAAAAATACTTTTATTAGATCAAGTACCTCAATATTGTATGCATGTATTTATTATAATACATGAATGTATCATTCACCGAGTGTTTCTCAAAATCTGACGTCAACTCGAGGATCATCTCTCTCCGGCGACTGTCGATGACATCATCACAAACGGACATTGTTGTCATCCCTGAAATGTGGGAAGCGTTTGTCTTTTTATCCGGTTCGTTTTAAACACTTTCGTCGTACTTTAAACCACCGAGACTTAAAATGTAAGTATTGAGATACAATCAGAGACTTGTTATGTAGGTTCAGTTCGTATTATTGCAGTTTAATCTTAAATTAAAAAAACATGGGTAAAGATTCTGCTAGTTAGCCGCGTTAGCTGTCCAGGCTAAACGTATATTCATGATTGCTTTGTGTATTTTCAGGGCTGACTACTGGAAGTCACAACCAAGGAAATTCTGCCAGTACTGCAAATGCTGGATCGCGGACAACAAGCCTGTGAGTTGGCCAAAGGAATCCGTTCATGTTGCTGCAGAACAGTCTCCACACAGAATGCTAACGTGTCTCCTTCCTGTTTGTTTTGCTCTGCAGAGCGTCGAGTTCCACGAAAGAGGGAAGAATCACAAGGAAAATGTGGCTTTAAAAATTTCTGAGGTACGTGTATATGTATTTATTCTGATTGCATAACTCCAGCATTTTTTGTTTCTGCAGTTGTGCTCAACTGGACTAAAACAAAACAATATGTGTGCATTTAATAACACTTTTGTGGTTGTCATTGTGCAAATGAATATGCATGGTTATAAAACACAGATTAGATTGAGTCTATCTTCATCAATGATATACACGGGCAAGGAAAAAACCTGCCCGTCTTGGCACTGGCCTCAGGACTAGCAGGGGAGATAAGATCCAGACTAAGTGCTCCGGCTCTAAAGCTCGTCTGATTTGATCTTTCGTCCTGTAGATTAAAAAGAAGAGCGTGGACAAGGCCAAGCAGGAGGCAAAGCAGTCGAAGGAGTTCGCGAAAATGGAGGAGGCTGCCGAGAAAGCATATGAGGAAGACCTAAGGAGGATGGAGAGGGAGGCCAATGGTAACTTTGACTTATTTAAATAATATGTAAACGTGTTCCACCCGAGAGGAGCTCCTGCTCTTTCATAACTTTTAAAATATATTTCTTTGTGTTAGGATTGCCGGAATTGTCTGAAATTCTACCTCCACCACCGCTGGTGATACCTCTGGTGATAAATGAGGTGAAACCTGAGTGGAGAGCTCAGGTCAAAAAACAGAAAAAGCAAGCAAGAAAGCTAAAAAGCCAAATGGAGGCACAGGTTTGGGTTGAAGGGCTGACGGGAGATGGACACACGTACTATTACAACACAACAACTGAAGGTGAGAACAACCTGAAAACACATCGTATTTTTATACTTTAGTCAGACTCTTTTTAACCTGTTTTTTGCGTTGCGCCATCAACTACAGAATCTAAATGGGAGAAACCAGAAGGTTTCCATGGCCAAAACCCAGCCTCTGCACAGCCTGGACAGACACAGGTTCATATTTATTAGTTTCTGTTGATTTTTTTTAAATTTCAAACTCAGTTGGTTTCTTATGTTAATATTGTGTTTGTCTTTAGACCCCTGCAAGCTGGCGTTGGATGGAAGCTTTCAGTCCTGATGGTCATAAATATTACTACAACTCAGAGACCGGAGGTAGAATATTTGTTTTTATATCCCTCGATAGTTAATTGTTCCCTTGTAGTCCGCTTTGATTTTCACACGCTCTGTCTTCCTTACCTCAGAAACCAGCTGGGCGAACCCAGCAGGCTTCCCTTCAATTGAACCACCTGGAACTGAGGTCATCCGAAAGGTAGAGAGTCAGGAGAAGTCCTCAACCCCGCACCCAGGAGGAGAGGAGGAGGCATCCAGCGAGGCCGCGGTACCTCTGGAGGCGGAAGTCCCTGAACAAGAAAGCCAGCAGTCCAAAACTCCAAAGATCAGCTTCAGGGTGAGAGGAGTCCTGGCAAATAGTATAGTATGCCAAAATATGTCAAAATAAAAGTCATAGTATAGTATACCAAAATGTCAAAATAAAAGTAATAGTATAGTATGCCAAAATAAGTCAAAATAAAAGTTATAGTATACCAAAATATGTCAAAATAAGTCATAGTTTAGTATGCCAAAATAGGAAAGATCAAATTAACATACTGCGATTCCGTGTAAAAAAAACAGACCTCAAACATTCCCCTCGTTTCGTTTTCAGAAAAGGAAAACAGAAGCTGAGCCATCAGAAAAGGAGGGAGACGATAAAGTGAGTGACGATGCTCCTAAAGTGGAGGCCGAAGAGATGAAGAAAGAGAAAGCGGACAAAAGCACGACGGCTGAACCCAAAGAGAAGAAAAAGATCGAGGCGCCGGCGAGGAGACAAGCCAAAAGGCCCAAATCCGCCAATCCATATGGCACCTGGGAAAAGATCAAGGAAGAGGTGGACCCATAGTGAGTGCAGCTGAACGATCCAGTGATTGAGGTACCGCCTTCAGACCCCGACTGGAAGAGCTCTGACGGCTTCTTTCTGCTTTCTCCTCCCTCCGCAGCTCCAAGGTGGACCTACAGTTGCCGAAGGTGAAGGGATACATCGCCATCCCCAGCACGCCGGCCGATCTGCCGAAGGAGCCTAAACCGAAGTTCGAGGAACGCATCATTACGTCCCTCGGAGGGGAAGGCGGACCCGCCTCGTTCAGGAAAAACAAGACACAGAACGGCAAATCCAGGAGCCTCCGGCAACGGGACGACGACGACGACGACTGACCCGAATACATAAAGACTTCACGCAGCAGAAGACTCTTACATAAATCAAACTCTTTCTAGGAGCTTTTTTTAAAAAAATCTTCAGGCATATTAAATGTTGTAGGAGTGTTTTTCTTTTCTTTACATAAGATGCACACGTCTTTTTTCGACCACCAGTTTTTGTATGATGTCATAACGAAGGTGTGCAACACTTCTCTAGTCTTATCTCACATGTACACTATTGTCATTTCATCCCGTTTTATTTACAGCAATTATAATAACTTTTTGTATTTTAAACTCATAAAGCAGCAAGATCAAGGATGGGAACCGAGTGATCTCAATAAATGACGACTGTCCAGATCCTGGAAACGTAAAATAATTTTGAAATGCGACTGTGTGAAGGCGAAAACATATTTAGAAAAATATGTATTATATGAATGACTATAAAAAAGCAATATGTGGAGGTTAACCTAAAGCTGGCACACACATGCAGGGGGTGGCATGTTTCTGAGTTGAAGGATATTTACAGACCATAATAGATTTACTCTACTTTACGATGGTTTTACCTCCAGAAGAAGTTTCAGGCTCAAACTCAAAGTATTCCAGGACCAAAGCTTTGATTCAGACTTGGACAACCAAACTCTCACTTATTAAAAAATATATTGAGAAAAATAGACAAGCTCTATTTTGCATTAGCAATAGGTATTTCTTTTTTAGAAGACTTGCAACTTTTAATTTACAATAGCTTAGTTTTAAAACGTAAGAAAATGCGATTGGTTTGTCCTAAAGTATTGATCATTTATTCATATTTATAAAGCTATTTTACTATTTAGGGAAATACCATGACAAATCCATTATTTATTATTTTATTAGAAAAATAAAAACATCTTACGTATGAGTGAAATGCATTGAATTTGCAATGTATTGCCCGTATATTCAAATCTAAATACTGTTATTTGTGCAGACACACGTGTTGGAGAGCTGCATCCGCCAAATGACACACTGCATGTTCTGAGCCGCGTCAGTCTGCAGCGGGTCCAGGCTCGGGTGGTTTCAGACTCCTGCTGCTCTCCACCGCCTCCAGAAGAGCCTCTCGCTCTGCGTGTTCCAGTACATCACAGATCAGATCGCAGAGACCCTCTCCTCCTCTCATGAACTCCTACACACGGAGCAGAAGACACAGGACCTCTATTTCAACTTATGAGAAATAATCGACGTGAAAGTAACAGTATTCTGGTTGAAAGGGACAAGATTAAGAAACTAAATGTACAGGTTTTGTGCAAATGTATGCACAATTTCGAATAGACTCCCATAATACGTTACCTTAATATCTCTGGTGACGTATCCAGTCCTGTGGTCCGTGACACGATCCTGGCTGAAGTTGTAAGTACGAATCCTCTCGGACTGAGAGCGTGTGCCCACCTGCACTCAGACACACGGGAGTAAATAGATAATAAATGAAGATGTTTTTTTTTTTTAAAAGAACATTAAAGTTCTCCTGTTTGCTCACCTGCTGCTTCCGAGCCGTGTGCCTCTGCTCCTTGTCTTTACCCATCATGCTCTGGTACAGCCTGGCCTTCAGCACACACATGGCTGTATCTCTGTTTTGCAGCTGGGAGCGAGTCTGCTGACATTCGGCCGTTACTCCTGTTTGGAGAAGAGGAGTTTAAAAATAGATGGCTGATGTTTAAACGACCGTCTCTGTAGCTTCAGAGCCTCTCTGGCGTGTTTTACCGGTGGGAAGATGAACGATGCGCACTGCGCTGTCGGTCGTGTTGACGCTTTGGCCTCCGGCCCCTCGAGATCTGAACGTGTCGATGCGGAGATCCTTCGGATCGACGTGGATGTCAAACTACGAGCACGTGGGACAACAACTTTTAATCACGCTCATAACACCAACTGATGCAGAGGAAACCGCGTATACCTGCACCGGCTGAGGCAAGATGATGACGGTCATGGTGCCCGTGTGGATACGCTGCATCCGGGAGGAGAGGCCTACCTCAGGGATCCTCTGCACCCGGTGAGTTCCTCCTTCGTGCTTCAGATGCCTGTACACATCGGCCCCGGCTATTCTCACTGCTGCATGGTGCAAACCACCTAAAGAGAGAGAACATTAATATGCTTGTTCTCTAAGCTTCTCCATCTTCTTCTCCTTCTCTCTTTGACATTTAAAGCAGTCACCGCAAGAGAAGCACAGGTGAGACTAATAACATTAACAGCTCTGTTACAGTAAATATTTTTACGTAATATTCCCAAGTCATTTGCCTACGTCTCTGCAAAAGCTTAAATGTGACTTACCGACCTCAGCAGGCGTGTAGTTCAGAAGATCAAAGTCCCAGTTCTTGTAGGAGGCAAACCCCTGGTACATGTCGAACATTTCTCTGGTGAACTGCTGGCAGATGTCACCTGAGACATATGAAGAAAACACACAGTTTGTTGGTGTTGATACAAGAAGTATGTACCAGCAGCAACCCGTCAAATATCAGTCTTCAGAAGAAAGATTTATGGTTCTTTCGTACCTCCTGTTGTCCGCCCGGCTACAACCTCCAGCAGAATATTACTGGAGTCGAGAGGGTCGGTGGGCACGAGGGCTTTGACCAACTGGAGGGACAGAAGATTTGTTCTTTAACCGTCCCGTAACACATCTCTACATGTATTTGATCATGCGTTCGTACATCTGTCCTTAAGGCCGACAGTTTGCAGGAGACGTGTCCTTCTTCCTCTTTCAGAAGCTGGGTCAGTTGTTCATCTTCATCTTTGGTGCCGGCTGAACCTGCGGTCCAGAGGGAATGCAGCTCATCGTATCGATTTAACAAGTGGGCCGAAATAACACAGACTGTAATAGTTGTCTCTAAGAGAACTAAGAGAACATGAGGAACACATCTAAAGTCTCTTTGTGGCACTACACAGTGATTATATATAATAGTTATTCTTCATTACCTATGTCATTAACAAAACAATCCTAATATTTTACCAACTGTGACAGAAACAAAACAAAGACTTACTCTGCAGCAGCGAGATGACCTCCTGCAGCTCTGCAGCGGCCTGCTCGCTCCTCTCAAACGCAGCCGCCAGAGGCAGCAGCTCCGAGCGCCTCACCGAGAGCTCCTTTCTGTCCGACTCGCTGACGTACGGGCGCTGTAACCTCCGGTTAATGTCTCTGAACTCCTCCACGAGCTGCCGGAGATGCCTCTGGAGGGACTCGGTCTTGTACAAGTGCCCTAAATCCTTGTGATAGAGGCGTGATGGCGCTACCGGTGCCCAGTGTAGCGCCTGTGTGGGATAAACACGGTGTCCCGTGAGTGTCCTCCATTCTCCGCTGCAGAGAACTACAAGGCGGCAAAAGGAGCGCAGTCGGCAACTGCGAGTAGTGAGCATTTGACTTCATTTAGAGTTCAATACAAATAAGGACACGCGTGTTTGTTGTTGCTGTCAAACGAGCCTCGTAGCCAGCCGGGACCGGATGTAGGTAGAGGTCGAAGGAACCAAATGGAACTCTGGGAAATGTAGTGTCGCTGTATCGGCCTCTGGAACCATTTCTTCTTCTTCTTTGAGGTTTATTGGCGGTTGGCAAACAACTGTTTGGTGCATTACCGCCACCAACTGGTATGGAGTGTGGATCAGGATGTCTAAACTTGCCCTATCAATATTCAACCCTACTAAATACAATAACAAAAACAACCAACATCAAACACAATATAACAAAACAACACGCACATATATATATATATATATATATATATATATATATATATATATATATATATATATATATATATATATACATTCATAGCTTCAACAATACAAATCATAACTACCCAACCAAAACGAACCAACCTGACTAAATAACCTAGAGCTCATATTCTCTCAATAATCCTGGTTATTCTGAGATACTGCAATAATGCTTTATAGCACCCACTGGAGTTTCCTTGCAGCACACACCCCGTATCCAACCGTACCCCCTCCTTGCCGAGGCTTCCAACCAGCTGTCTCCTTTCATTCACATACCTTTGACAGTGTATCATAACATGTTCGATCTCTGGAACCATTTAGAAAACATTTGAACTTTTAAATAAACGTTTAGTGAGCTAGTTGAGGTCCAAATAACTAGATAAAGGTAGAGGTGGCGAATGGAAAACAGGGAAATGTAGTATCACTGTGTCAGTCGTTGTAAACGTAACGTTTAAATAAACGTGTCGCGAGCTAGCTGAGGTCCAAATAACCGGATGTAGGTAGAGGTCAAGGAGGCGAATTGCACTCTGGGAAATGGAGTGTTGGAACCTTTTTTAAAACGTTTGAACGTTTACTTTAAACAAACGATTCGCGAGCTAGCTGAAGTCCAAATGTCTGGTAAGATATTAACTACAGTTAGACAAACGTATATAGTCTTACAATAAATACCTACTTATGTCTAAATGAGTTTAACTGACTTTATACAAGATTAAACAATGAATATATTAGGCACACTTGTTTTGCTTGCTTTACAATTCTTCCTAAAGGTGACTGCTAACTAGTTTAGCTGTCCGCTGGTTAATAAACACGTCTTGTCCCCCAGGAACTCAGGAGAAACCCGGGTCTTCTTTAGTTAAGGCTGTGGTGGATATCAGCCAACATGGCTTTGCCCAGAAGGAGGCACTGAAAGACAACAAGAAGACACTCGCCTCCCTCAAGGTTAACCTTTACCCCCAGATTAATTCATTAAGCAGTGTTATAACATTCCCTCGTAGAAGTCGTAGTAACAGTTGTAGTGGAATTGATTCCCCAAATATGCTGGTTGTATTTAAGTAGTTTAAAAAAAGGGGCAACATTGAGTATGGCTGAGTGTAAAACAATTACAAAATATCAAACTTAATTTGTAGTTTTTGCACAAACAAATAGTTTGACCTCTAATTCATCTGATCTACCTGCTTATTTAAAATGCTTTTGTGTTACAAAAAAATATATTTTCATCGAAGACACCGATTTTGATATTTTGTTTTGATAATAAATAGTAATAATAATATTGTTTTGCCTCCTGATCCAGGCAACTCTCTCAGATATCAAGAGGAAAGGTGGGATTGCAGAGCAGGAGCTGGGATCTAAAGTGAGGAGGTACCGAGCGCTGGAGGAGGAGCTGGAGCACCTGGAGCTCCAGACAAACGTCATGGAAGGCCGCTGCGTGGTCATCGGCAGGGAAAACTTAGAGCTCCAGATTTGTATAACCGAGGAGGAGGAGAAAGCTCGCCTGGCACTGGCGAAGTTCAACACTTACCGAGAAAAAATGGCGGGTCACAGAGCAGCTTTTTTGCACGCGGCGAGCCAGACGGAGGCCCATAAAGAGCTGGAGGAGAAGAGAACGCTCGTCAGGATGCTGACGCTGAAGAAAGAGGCGCTGAAGAAAGATCTGGAGAATCCGAACGGAAACACGGTGCACATGGCAAAGGTGGAGGAAATTAACTGGTTGATCCTGAGTTATACCATTCTAACCTTTAAAAGTGTTAATCGTCACTGTTTTTCTTCTTCTTCTGCAGAGTGAAAATGATTCTCTGAAGAGGGAGATCTCTGCGAGGAGGGTCGCCATTGCTGAGAAGGGAGAGCAAGTGCAAAAAGAGTTGGAGACTCATACTCAGATAAACAAAGACATACAGGTACGGTGGATTTAATTCAACATGACGTGGATGCCAAACCGTGAGGAAAGATATCAGGACTTAAGGCCAAAATCGTCATTGTGTTTTTCCGCTCCTTCAGATCCAGAACAGGCGCTTTGAAGCCATCCAGAAGCGCCTCTGCTGCCAGCTGAGCAGGGCCCAGGCTAATCACAGGTAGAAACAACGATACCACCTTTATTCATGCAGCACGTGCATATAAGTTACTTTAGGAACAACCCACTCGTGTTTTTTGTTGTTTTTAATGCATTTAAAGTAGCCCATCTCCCTTTTAGTGCCTTTTACATTTGTTGTTATTTAGCTATTCAGAGGCAAATTGCTCCTATTGCATGTCCAACATATGTGTGCTTCCCTCCTCTACCTACCCAGGCAACTGTCTGAAGACATCCATCACATGGAGAGACAGCTGGCCTTGCTCAAAGGGCAGCTGGAGTCATCACAGGACTCAGTGAGTTCCTCTTGAATCAGCAGGATGCTTTATGAGGCTGTTTAATGTGTTACCAGGTTAAAGAGGCCCTGGAGGTATATGTGTTGTACCACAGTTGAACAGCAGGGGGCAGCAGCATCAACTAAATGAGCTATCTGTGTCACAAAACCACCCCCTTGATATTTACGTCACAGTTCTCTTCTGTTAGTGTATGTTTAGTGTATGTTTTACCTGAGAGATTAAAAACGTGTATGTTCTCAAATAGTTTGGTGTCCTTTTCGACGCACACGCAGCGTGCACACGCTCGTTCTGCTGACGCACACGCAGCGTGGGATGGGATTGTAGGCCGGCCGGCGGGGGACAGTTAATCGGTTTTGTCCGTTCAGTGTCCGCAAGAGCGACCCGCGCTAAACAGGAGCCGAGTGTCTGCTCTCCCCCTCGGTGGGACGGTGTTGTTTTGGTACGCGCTGTTCCAGCTTCCGCTTCACTGGGTCGCCCGATGATGCGCAAGGTGACGGGCCCACTGCAGGCCAACCAGGGCGGGACCGTGCCACTTCAACCATAACTCAAACTACCGAAACAAAGAAACGGGCCTTTTCAGAAAACCCTGTGGAATCTTTTTGGGCAGATTACCTACCCAGAGAGTTAGAGGGGATGACGACGACATGTGCCAGCTTTCCAAAGCTTATCTGGCTTATTAAATACGACAAGTCAACCACGAAATACCAAAATAAAAGGCATGCAACAATTGTTCCACGAAATATGTGTGGGAAAGATCCAGATAATGAGCTTCAAATTGCAGGAACCTGTTCTAGCTTCAGCTTTAATGTACAACCAGGGAGTCTGTCTGAATGTGTGGGAGGTGACGGGGAAATGTAATGAATTACTCAAAAGGTCAGTGAGGGTTTTCATTACCCACTCAACCACAAATTGTAGTTTAGTGGGCCGTTTCCTTCGAGGAGCACTGGGGGAGTCCATCCAGCCAGTCTGGCTGCTGCTCTTCCCTCGTTAGCGTTTCCTCAGCCCTCCACACACACACACACACACACACACACACACACACACCAGACCACGGAATATAGGATTATATACATACCTGCAAACGTGTCACCTTTCGGCGTAATTCGCCGTTTTGAAATCAAAATAGGTCATCCACGTGAATACTGTAGATCCGAAGAGTTTTTGTTTTGGGATAGGGGGGGAGGGGAGGGGGTCGAAGGAACAGAATCATGGAACAGAATCATGGAACAGGCTCAAAAGTTTAAAAAAAGGAAGTTGGTTCATGAATGACTTTAACCATATTATATATAATGATAATGTAAATGTGTTATTATTTATTAGAATTATTCAGAGGACCTTTTTTTCTTAAAATGTTTGTTATTATTATTTAGATTTGCGCTCTACTCCACTTTGGCATCCATCAAACTACATTATTTATTTTGCATATAAAAGCCATACGACTGTCATTATCACTGTTCTACTCTAAGAGAACAGAAACTGTGACCCGGACGTCGACCGTTCACATTTTCAGTTTTTGTAAAAACAAACAAAGCTTTTATTCACGCGTGAAAAGCATCTCTCTGACCCCGAGTTCACCTCGTGGGGAACGGGCACGCCAACAAAAGATGCGTCCACAACGCAGAGCATCGATTATCCACACGGCGTACGAGTGGAGACGGCAGAACGAAGACATAGAAGTCACCAAACGTCAACACACTGCATCTTGAAAACATACGGAGTGAGTCTTTCACAGTTACATAAGTTATATTTCTGACTGGCAGCTTTACAGCGGTTCACAGGCGTGTGTGTGTGTGTGTGTGTGTGTGTGTGTGTGTGTGTGTGGGCGAACGCGGCTGACTCAGAGCGCGTGAGAAAAGGCCGTGTGCGTGCCTTCGTGTGATGTGTTGTGTGTATAGATTCCTGAACAGAGTTGGGCCGCGCGGCGCCGGTGGAGGTGTGAACCGAACAGCGGAGGCGTCGTGGGAAGGCGCTTCCTTTTGTTTCTGGTCGTGTGAATTATCTAAACTGCATTTTGGTGTTCAAAATTATTATTTGTGCACCTGTGTCTGCTCTCACTTTAGGGATTTGGTCTCACCTGCAGTGTGTACGTGTTTGTGTGCGTGCAGAGGCATTCTGGGATATATCGTCTTCTGTTTAGTTGTTCCTCATCCGATGTGAGGTCAAAGGTCAAAGGTCAAAGGTCAGGGATGTCTATGTACAGATTGTAAAGCACTATGAGGGGAATTTCTAATTTGTGAAAATGGGCTCTACACAAAAACTGAATTGAATTGAGTTGAAAGTCCGTCTGACGTTTCGATGTTTATGAGTTGTGCGTCTGCCTTCTCTCAGGAGAGTCTGTGTGGGTTCTGTTCCAGGTAGAAGAGGAAGAAGTTGTCTGCAAACCTTTTTATAGAAGGAACATTCGTATTTGTGCGTGAGCCACAGGCGTGTGAGACGCTTCCAGGTTTCTAACTTTTCATGTTTTCTCCGCCTCCCACTATTATGCAACCAGACACCTTGCTGATATCTCAGAGAGATTACCAACCCACTCCCACCCAGCAGCTGGCGACTGGCCGGTGGAGCTGCACCTCCACCGAGTGTGTGTGTGTGTGTGTGTGTGTGTGTGTGTGTGTGTGTGTGTGTGTGAACTTCTGTGTGTCACGTTTTCCTCTTTCGATATCAGCCGTTCAGTCACACCCGAGAGGAATGCTTCTCCGAGAACAAGAGCTTCCCTTGAAATACGCCCCAGGTGACCCTCCTTCCTCGTCTCCAGGCCGCGGCCGTCTGCAGAGAGACTCTCTCTCTCTCTCTCTCTCTCTTTTAGGTTTCTGGTTCCCAGAGAAGCCTACTGTATACATTCCCGCGCTGCCTGTAATTGTTTTGCCGCGGCCAGCCAGACGCTCGGCGCGGCCGACCTGAGGCTTCACCTCCGCGGGCCCCGGGGAGTTTATTTAGCTTCTTTTGTTTGCACAAGTAATTACTGTCTCTGTGAAGTCATCCAGGCAACTCCAGAGAAGGGTTTGTACGGGAGGGTGTGTGTGTGTGTGTGTGTGTGTGTGGACAACAAATTAAAAAGAGGTGAGGAGGGATATCCCCCAGAAGGCTCGGGGGACGCCCCCTGTGACTGCCGGCCTCTAATTGCCCCCGCCGGTCCTCGTTAGACGAAACAACACCAGCTCGCCAGTTTACCCACAATCCCCGCTGCCCCCGAGGCCAACTTCAAAACATCCTCGCCCGACTTCCACGTCGCTGCGATGGGAAGCGATTGTTTTCATCTCGCGAGTCATCGATGACTCAGCGTCTCCTTTAGTTCTCCCGGCCGTACGCGAGCCCACCGGGCGGCGAGGGCGTTCGATTCCCAAAGGTCGAGAGCCGCGCCCTCCTATTGTACACAGAAACCGGGCGGAGGCGTGCCGTGGCGGGCGTGGCCGGCTTCAGACCCGGGGTGGGAGCGTGACTTTGCATCAGGAATGTGGGATTAGTCAATATCCTGACATGACTCAGTGGTTTCGCCGAACTTCAGGAAATAGGACAGAAATAGACGAGGTAAACGAACCCTTTAACCCTAACATACACACACACACACACACACACACAGACCTATAATGGAGCTCCGCCCTGCTACCTGAGCAACGCAAACACACACACACTTATACACAATGTAATGGTATTCAAGGCTGGCCCACTCAAAACGCGTGTTAGGACACGGTCAGCAGGTCTTTGTCCTAAAACCAGCCCACATCATTTATTACATGAGGGGGGGGGATGCAGCTTCATATATATATATATATATATATATAGAAAGAGAGAGAGATAAATATCCAGTATTGTGATTCTATTTGCTTCCTCTACCTAGTATCTGGAGGCGGGCACAGTGCTCCTCGCCCGGCAGCGAGTCGTTTTTTTAAAAACTTTTTGTAACCTTTTAATCCTCCACACTCATCGTGTTGAAGGAGGAAGAACCACCATTCAGAAATACTCTGTTCCCAACACTAACAACACGCAGGTTTTATCCATACCACACCATGGAAGTTAAATGGGCTCCTGGTGGGCGGTTCAATGTCGAGATAAGATTGATTTGACTTTATATTGAACTCTTCTATGATAGTAAACTGAATATCTGTTGAACTCTGTTGAGAAGGAATATTTCCCAGAGAGAGCACAAAGTCGCATAAATCAACTCCTAATTTGACCTCAGATGCCTTTGACAGCAGTTTCTGTTCCAGGAAGAAAGAAAAAAAAGCTAAAATCATATTTAGTTAAGACCTCAAATTACACAGCACTACTTTCCACTCCTCTGCAGACTGTGATTCGGTGTGTGTACACGAGGAGAGCGAGTCCACGCATGAGGAAGATGATGAGGTCATAGGAGCCGTCTACATCCTGGTCTCTTTAAATATAACAGAAAGCTCACGATAAAGAAACATTAACCATCTCATGTATGCAGATAATATTTCTCATCTTTTAAAAAACAGCCTTCGACAAAAATGTCCCAAAGTTGACGACCTGAAGCGACCTCCGCCCGGCGCCTCGTGTCTTTGGCGCGCTTCTTATAAATAGCGTTGTAAATAAACACGGCGGTGAGGACGCTCCGCACGGCAGGCGGAGGAAACACTCTCGGAGGAGAGTGAGTGAGCGGTGACTTATGAATGGAACTGAGGAGGAGGCCGTGGGGGGAGGAAGTGGATCTCTCTCTCTCTCTCTCTCTCGCTCCACAGTGTCCCATACATACTGTTCCCTCTGTATTCCCGCTCACAGAAACCACAGCTGCAGTTTTGTATCACATGATAAACATTGGCAATAAAACAACACGTTTCTCCTCTGCTCCTCAAACGCTCCACCTCTCGGCTCAGAGCTTCTTCTAGATGTATACAAGCGGTACATGAACACGGCGTGCAAATAAACCCGCCGGCCGTGTTCCAGTCCCGCCTGTGAAGAGGCCGCCGGTGCTGCAGGTGTGTGTGTGTGTGTGTGTGTGTGTGTGTGTGTGTGTGTGTGAGAGCGTTCAGACGCCAATATTTGCCTTTTCCTTTGCGGCCGTGTTGTTTTTAAAACGAGAGCTCAGCAGAAACATTCCCAGTGTAAAAGCCCAGTGCAGGTAAACCATGAAGCGCACGCTGGTGACGTCACGACGGCGTGAGAGACGGCCTCCGGGGTCAAGCCCCCAAAACATGGCGTCCTACGAGCTCCACGGTCTCGTCTTTGTGTTGGGCGAACGACAAACTACACGCAGGGCCGGCCGGTCGTCTTGTCCCCCCCCCCCCCCCCCCCTGCCTTTGTTTGCCCTCACAGCCTCAGTGTGTGTGTGTGTGTTTGTGCACACACACTTTTGTGTACATTTGAGTCAGTGTGAGTTGCGCTCCGCTTCAACTCCCACATCTCTAACGTTACAAATACAGCATTTGTGTGTCAGTGTTGGATAAAGGAGGGAAACACGATCCTGAAGAGGAGAGAGGGAGGACGTATGAATGAGTGTGTGTGTGTGTGTGTGTGTGTGTGTGTGTGTGGGGGGGGTTCAAACTCAATGACACCGCTCGTGTGCAGGAATGTGTCGCTGAGGAGAAACTGTTTGAGATACTTTATCTCATGCTGTTACGGCTCTGGAGGTATAATTACGTTTGATTTACTGCTGACGGAACTAAACGCCCAATTTGTTAAAAAAAAATATTACATGTGTTACATGTTTGTCTTTTGTCTCCTGTAAAGCGTCTTTGTGTACCTAGAAAAGGGCTATAGAAGTCTGAATTATTATTATGATTATTATTATTTATAATAATAATATTAGTAGTAGTAGTATTTATTATTATTATTATTATTATTATTATATTTCCACAGGAGTCAACCCGTAGACCTACTCTGGGTTCTCATGTTATCATCGCAATTTAATTTAATCTTGACATTTGGTGTTTAATGATAATATCCTAATCATAACATCCACATTCTCATCCTGAAAACACACATCTAAAGAAAGGAATCCATTAAATCTCAAGCACCGTTTCCACTATCTACGTTCTCTGATTACAGGTGTTCTCCCCCCGGGAACATCTTGTCAAGATGGAGACTTCTCCTCCCTCGAGGTGGAGACTTCTCCTCCCTCGAGGTGGAGACTTCTTCTTCCTCGAGGTGGAGACTTCTCCTCCCTGTATTCGAGCGTCCGGCCCGTAAAGCAAAGTCCTCCGAGCGTCCTTCTCATAAAGCGAGGGCGGCCCCGTCGTAAACAACCCGATTAGGAGGAGAGCGGTTAGAGAACATCACGCCGCCATCTCTCCTGCTGTGTCAGCTAATGACTGGCTGGCTGCACAGACAGTCGGCTGTGTGTGTGTGTGTGTGTGTGTGTGTGTGTGTGTGTGGCAGCTAAAACAAACAAGGTATTCAAATCATTGAGAGCTCCAGCTGCCTGCCTGGTAATTAGAGATGTTATTGTCCTCAAAGTATTAAATAACGGACGACGCAGAACAGCAAAGATTCACCAGATCACACGGCGTGACGAGCGCCGGATTCCACACGCTAAACCGTCTCGGCTCGCACGCCACGGCGAAACTCAGAGGAACCAGTAGAACCGGACGGTAACGCGAGGAGGTGGAGGACGGACTAACGGGGACGCCTCGTAAAGAGAGAGAAGAGGTGCCGAGGGGAGAAAAAGTGGAGGATAAGAGGGGGCCCTAATCCCTCGTAATCCCCCCCCCCGCTCTCCCACTGGGGCGCCAGCGGCGGGGGCCTCGCGCTTCCGTCTGCGGTTTGTTTGGGAATTTGAGAGGGCGCTCTCTCTGGGGGGGGGGGGGGGGGGGTAATGTGACTTTGAGTGGAGGACGGACGAGGACAGGGCCCGACTGGAGAGCCTCAAAATAACATCCCCATGAAACACTGAGTGTGTGTGTGTGTGTCTGTGTGTGTCTGTGTGTGTGTTTTCCATGTTAGTCCCTTTCTTTATATTCCCTCAAAAACAGAAAACAATTCATTTTATCTGCACAAACAGACGAGAGGGAGAGAAATATTTTCCGACGCCATCGACAATATTCTGTAATTTAGTTTCATCTCATTCATGTTGAGTTTATCATCATCTGATACATCGTTGTCTCTTTTCCCTCTTCAAGCTCCTTATTTGTGCAGATGTTGTTGTTTATGAGCAAACATCTACGTCTAGACTCAATATTTTCCTCCCGAATGTTCAATAACGGACGAGATTAGAAGAAGAGAAAGGAGAGGAAGTCGCTCTGCTCGCCTCATGTCAACTCTCTGGGAGTTTTCCCCCGCAGGAAGTCGCTGGTTTAGCAACACGATAACAAAAGCTCACGTCGCAGCGGGCGGGAGGGACGACCACGTGTTCCAGGGTTTCTCTTATTAGCGTCACGTGGCGCTTCCAACGACTCCCCCGTCGCCCGCGTGACCGGGTGTTCACATGTGGAGCGGCAGCTGACTCCAGTTGAAAGTTAGCGCTTGATTGAGTGCACATGTAGCGGTGTGTGTGTGTGTGTGTGTGTGTGAGAGTAAACCGCAGACGCTCTGTGTTTGGGCGGCTCGGACATCGCCGCAGGCCGCGGAGTCGACCGGCTGAAACGATCAAAGCGGTTCGGAAAAGAACATCAGATTAAAGAACGAAGTCTGAGCTCACGAGCTGCGGTCGAGTTCAGCGTTTGTCATTTTCCCACTTTTTTTTAAACCACATTTTTTGTTTTGGTGGGAAAAAAACATCACAAGGTCGAGAAATGGAAAAAGATATAACAAAATAACGACTCCAACGAGCTGCGGTCCAGAGTCAATACTTGTCTGGCTTTAAGAATGAAGCTATTTATGGAAGGGAAACATCAGAAATACACAAAACACTTCATAACCCTGCATTTGGGGATTTGTAGTTCAAAATAAGTTGAACTACAGCACCTGAGTTTAACATTTAGAGAGTCTAACCAGCTCCCTTCAGGTCGAGGAGTCTTCTGTATTTACAGTTTGATTTGGGGGGGTAAGTTCGAGGTGACCTCAGGGGTCACCTGCCTCAGCTCTCAGCCACACAATCTGGATTCATCCGATTTTGAGGATTTTATCTGTGTGTGTGAACATGAAGTGTATTTCTAATGCCTGGACAGGCTTATCCCCATGTAGCGTCTCAGAGGGGGGGGGGGGGGGGGGGTCTGGGGTTTAACCAGCAGACCATCTGCTCCCCCAGCTATAGGGGACAGAGGGAGGTCCGGTTCAGGGGGTGTGAAGAGGATTTCGGGGCGCGGACACCGAGGTCGCGTGCGTCTCGGTTTCTGCGCGTTCTCGTCTCTAATAAACTCGGACTCCACCGGGTGGGATCACGCCGTAGATGATTTGTGCCTCCGAACATCAGCAGCGGCGCAAATAGACGAGGTTAATCCTCGTGTGATCCCTCGGCAAACGAGTACATCCTGTCCCGGCGGCGGCGAGCTTGAAGAAAACACCTTTTGTCAATGAAACGGGATTTACGAAAAGTGCCATCTGGACAAGAGCTCTGTGTCCAGGCGGCGGCTGATCCGCGGGGAGGCCGGCGGGCCGGGGGCCTCCTCGAGGTCAGGGTCTGGGACCGGCACCAGGCCTTCTGAAAACATTCCCAGGATGCCCCAAACTGAAGCCTGCATGTTAGCAGGTCACATTCTAACCAACAGAGTTGTAAAAAAAAAGAAGAAGAAGATTAATTTCACATTAAGCGGCTTACTTTCATTGAAACGGGCTTTCATCGGGCTTCCTGTGCGCGGCGGCCCAGAAAGACCGGCTAAAAATACTGAGCAGAACCAGTGAGCTGCTGCACCCCAAGGTCAAAATCTGGCCCTGGAAATTAAAGTCTGACACTTTCTCGGTGTAAAATTTGCATTTATGTGCTTAAATATTCCTAAAAATTACAAGACAAAACACATTTTATAGTTAGTTTATACCTAGTGGTACAGTCCATTGCTGCATATGGGTGCATTATTACATATAAAGTGATTACAATGTTCAATCGTGTTAACATTTATTCAATATTTAGTCTGCTGTGTTTTTTCGGTCCTATTAAACTGCACCAATGTTAGCATACAGCATAAATGGTCCCCTCATGATAACATTGTGTTCTGTACAAATACTGCACATCGTGTACTGTAGCATCTGTACATGTCGGGAGAAGATTAACGACGTGTAGTAATCCGATCTTAAGTTTTACATGAATACTTAACATCCCGGCGGAACTAATTACATAGGAGATTTAAAGGCAGCCTTGCTGTAACAGGTTGGTATGTATTATAATAGATAATGTATGCATGTTTCTACTTAGGTATTTTTATTAGATATTTTCTATTATATTGTAAAGCACTTTTACAAACCTTAGATTTGAATACTGTATTAAAAAATACTTATTATTATTATTATTATTATTATTATTATTATGTGAATATAATAGGGGTTTGCTTTTCCTCAGTTACCCATTATACATTAAATAACTTGCTTTTGACATTATATAAATATTATATAAAACAGTCTCGGCGTGTTTCTGTATACCTTAAGCTAAATCCTAGTTTACGGGGGTTTTAAACCCAGTTTATACAGAAACACGTCCTAATGTTCAGCGACTAATCGCCTTACCATGACGTCTTTGTCCTACTTGTCCGCGCGCTCCTGTTTGCGCGTCCCCGACAAGCGTGCAGGGCCACGTGCAGTGGGCGGAGTAACCGTGAGACGGCTCTGAAGGGGGCTCGCTCGTATCCAACCAATGAGAGGTCGGTGTTTAAGTAAATATTTACGTGCTGGTACACTTCTGCGCATGCGCGCTGATTTCTATAGAGGCAGCCCACGCATGCTTGTAACTGGGATTTCTGTGAGAACGACCCGCATGATTTAAATCCAGTTTGTGGGTTTATGATCTAATTAAACTTCACATGTCTCTGTGGCTAAAACAAGTGCAGTTGAAAAAAGAGTCCACTTGTCTCACCGTTTTGTTTTCATTTTTTATTTGAGGTGCAACTGTCTAGTGCAATTGTAACGTCACGTGTGATGGGCTGAGGAACATGCACGAGAACATCAACATCCTTCCGGTAGGCATTTTCCTTTCATTCCCGCTCGTCGTTGTGTTCGGCGCTCCAGTTTCAACGAAAAGAAAAAACCATCGTCATTCATGAAAATAAACAAAAGTAGCACGTTCCCCCCCCCCCAAAAAAAACGGTACAGTCGAGATAGTTTGATGTGAGGCGACGTCGGCCGAGAGTTCAGACAGACGGACAGCATCCTGGTGTCGCCCTGAGTTATGACATCACCGCTAGTTCAACACCTGGCAAAACCATAGATATATATATATGTACATGTATTTACACATTGAGAATAAAACAACCACAGAAAGAGCGTATATATGTATCTATGGTTAGGAACCAGGCACTTGGCAGAGTTTAAGTGGAATTTCTTTTTAATCTGTACAAACCTAGAAACACGTCCTGCTTTCTTTTTTTCCTTATCCATTAATTATTTCTTTTACACAACACTCGGACATTAAATTACATCAACAAGAGAAACATAAACAGAACAAAAAACAACAAAAATTCCCTAGAAAGAGAAGAACACAAATAACGTTGATTCCCTGCATAAATGTTGAACGCTCCATGAAGAGCGGCGAGGCGGCGGCGAGGTCAGAGAGGTCTTCAAGTGACGCGGCTGACGCTCGTGTGTAGATACTTTTATGTATCTATATACATCCCATAATTATTTTCAAGCCCCTCTCGACGCCGCCGTCGTCGGGCGGAGAAGGAAACGTGGCTCTGGCCTCCCATTCCAGATGGGCCGTGCACTTCTCTCGCGCCTCGTTTGCCGCTTTTTAAGTCGTTTTGAAATAAAAAGACGAGAAAAAGAAAAGAAAAGTGCATGATGAAAAAGAACAAGATGAAGAAGAGAACGGACAGAAGGTCAGGCGTGTGCTGGCGGGACGGCGCTGGGTTGAGAACGGCGATGGCACACTTTGCACAGGTCGCGTGGCGAAGGGTTAGGCTCCTCCCCCTCCTGTGTTCAGCTCTCCGCTGGACGGCGGAGTCGTAAGTGCGGACGGACGCACGCGCGTGTCGTGTTAGTCTTTCAGTTAAATTAAAATGTGCAACAAAGGAAAAGTTCGTCCTCCGGTGTAAAGTGTGCCCTGCTCGGGGGCAAAGTCGGTCATGATGCTAGAGTCAGTTCACAGTATGGCAAGACTCCCTCCTCCTCCTCCTCCTCCTCCTCCTCCTCCTCCTCCTCCTCCTCCTCCTCCTCCTCCTCCTCCTCCTCCTCTTCTTCCTCCCTCAGGGGGTTCTCCAGAGTGAAAGTCTCCGCGTCACGCAGACGGGCCGGAGCTCTGTGTGGACGGGAGGACCTGCGGGGTCCCGGCCGGGCCCGGGGCCGCCGGCTGGGGGGCGGCGCCGGTCGGGGAGCCGCCGGTCTGGACCTGCGCCTGGAACTGAGCCATCTGCTCGGGGCTGGCCAGGTTCTTGAGCAGGTTGTTCTCCTGCTCCAGCTGGGCGTTGCGCTCGATCAGCTCTTTGATCTGCTCCTTCAGCACCTCCACCTCCTCGCGCACCGCGTACATGAGGTGGCTCTTCACCAGGTCCTGAGGACGCAGACAGAGGACAGCGCCGCGGTTACACGCCATCCACACGCCGTCCACACGCCAGCCGCACGCCGTCCGCACCGCAAACCCGGCGGACAGTCGAGACTCAGCGGGAGATCCTTCTGCAGATATTTTGATGGTTTCTTTTAACACTTTTTGTGTCATTTTAAATTATAGTTTAAAGCAAGTCGTGAGGATAATGGTTCCATCGTATCAGACACGTGTCGCGGTTACAGTTTTCCACCGAGTCGTTATTTAGAAAATGTTAAGATAAACTTTAGTCTTTGAGGAATTATAATTGGTCTCATTATAATCTGTTGAATTAAAATAGAATATTCTATACACGTCTCTTTTCCTTTTTGAATTTCGGCTTGTCTACATTTTCATTTAGTACATACACACTCGAGAGACTCCACGCTATCTTAAAAACAACAACAACTACCCTCTAGGAAGCAGCCGGGTGAAGCCGGGTGAAGCCGGTGCTTTGACACCACCTCTCGGTCGTCACACGACGGGAACTCCTCCGCAAAAAGGTGGAGCAGCGGGACGAGAAACGCTGCATAACGCCGCGCAGAGCACTCGGCGGAGCAGTGCCAGCCTGCTGGAGGATTTGACTTTAATCATCCGAGCATCCCCTCTCCGTGGACCCGCCCCTCCTCCTCCTCCTCCTCCTCCCTGCCCTGGTACGCAGGAAGGGAACAAAATGTTCCTGCATCGGAGTGGGAGGAGCCAATCCCCGGCTGAGCTATTTATACTGAGCTGCGGGGAGGCTGCTGCTTGCCTAGCAACACTGGGCAGGGAGGGGCGGGGGGAGAGGGCGAGGGACTACGTATGTAAATGCATGAGAAAGAGAGAGAGGATAGCGTGTGAACCTTCGCCCGGCCCACACCGAGTAGCCGGCGAGCCGGAGGTCATCGGACTCAATTGTGACAGAGCAGGAAACCCCTGCTGCCGAACCCAGCAGGTGCATTTATGCATCAAATTATATATATATTATTTTGTGAATCTGCAGTTGGATTTTATCATTAAAACATCATGCTTCTCATCCGTTCCTCCACCCTGAGATTCCCCCTCCACAACATGAGCTAAAGACATTCTCCTAGGATAACCGTAACGTGATTACATAACACCAGACGGCTCGGGATGCTCACCATTGCTTGTTCAATCTTGTTGTCGATGGCCACCACACTGGCACCGGAGGAGCTGGAGGAGGAAGAGGAGCAATGTGTTGGTCATAACACACACACACACACATGATGCACAGAGGAAGCTGAATGAGACATTAAACAGGAATAAAAGCTCGAGGTCACGTGATGACGACACACGGAATGAAACAAAACACCTAGTCATACATATTTGTTTAAACAGCAGGAAAGAGGAGACTCTAATTGAGAGTCTGCAACAAAGCAAATGGAGGGTCCGATGAGGCGACGGCGTGAAGCCGCCGATCCGTGCGCGCGAGACGCCGTAATGCGCAGTGACATTTACCTATCGTCGAGCCGCACGGACGCGCGCTCCTTCCCGAGCACGGAGGACAGGAACGAGATGGAGAAATTCCTCAGTTGACAAACGCCGAGATCCATCGCCACCGAGTAACATTGGGAAGTCATTGCTCTCCGGCGCGTTAAACCCGCGCGAGGAGACTCCTCCTCGGCTGCTCCGACTGGAAGCCCAGCGGTATAAAAGTAGAAAAATAGCGCATTATTGTGGAGCAGTAAGGGGTGACGGAGGAGAAGTAAAGAAAAGGGGGGTGGTGGTGGTAAGGGGGGGGAGAGTGCGGCTTGTCCGCAGAGAGCTCGCAGCCGGGACGGAGCACACAAAGAGTGAAGCGAGCGGCTGCAGCTCCGCGCGCCGCGGCTCCCTCTGCGCGTAATGCGGGCAGGAAAAAACAGCGCCAGCGGCCGCGTGATTGGCGCAGACGGTTCGGGCTCATTAGCATAATGCATGCAGGGAGCGCGCGCTCCGATTGGTCGGGGGCGGGGCCCTGAATCTCAGCAACATCCCCATCTACCTGCTGCACCACCAGACCGAGGAGTGGACCACCTCCGCTTCACAATGAGGAGCACGCGGCAGTTCAACTGCGGACATTTTAGGGGGGTGGGGGTGGGGGTGGGGGGTAGTGCCCTACACGTGTTTGTTTCACGCTCAAATGTGGACTGCAGGTGATGAGACTGTGACTGAGACGATGTCTCCACCTGTCGGTTATTACGCATGTGTCAACACACGTGAGGACACCCGGTGGAGAAAGTACCCAAAAGAAACTGGGAAATGACCTAAAAGACTTTAGTAAAAGTATTAAAGTATGTGACATGTATTGTTCTTTTTGGATATTAAATGTACTTAAGAATTGACAGTAAAATTCCAAGTAAACGGCGTTAATAAATCATGAATCATGATGTTTATTCTTAAGTGCTGCGGTCCCCAAGTGGTGTTGAATATAACGAGCAACAATGCAGCTTCCTAGCTTCAGGTGGAGGTGAGTCTAAGGACTTCTACGTGGTTCCTGGACGTCACCCTAATGTCAGAGGACGTACTCCATTGTTTTCACCGACTTGTAAATAAACATTTGAGGACAACAGAAGAAAGAGAGACGGCGGCTCCATTGTCTCCTTCACGTCAGTTAGGGGGAACACGCTGTTCTTTACAATACCCCCCCCGCTAACACGCTAACACACACAGTTTGTTTTGGATCCATCACAAAGGGTTGATTTCTGTATTTATGCCAAGATCTTGCATAATGCAAAGTCGTTGTTCAGCTGTAAATCTAAAATACATATATATATATATATATATATATATATATATATATATATATATATATAATACATATATTGCTGTTAACAGTTAATATAATGTTCAATCAACACAAACTGACATTGAAACAAACACTTAGTATTTTAAACAAAAAACTAATAATTGGTAACTTTGCATAATAGAGTAAGAAAATATGAAACTTGATGTATAAAAACATCCTAATATGTTAAAGTTGCCGACGATAAAACGTCAGATCCTTTTATTTTTGCCCGTTAACTAATTAGTACATTGGTGATCTTTTTAGCGCGATAATGGAATGTAAAAGATAACATTTGTGAAGTTTAAATATTTTAATCAGATAATCAATTATATTAAATAACTTATTTAAAGCAAAAACAGTCAAATAAACAGTTTGCAGCATCTCAAAAAGTGAGTATTGTTTAACTCCTTGTGGTTATGTGATATTTAACTGGATAACTTTGGATTTCTTTAGAGATAATGACAGTAGAAGTAAAGAACCGCGGCGCTACGGATCCGTCGGTTTGGATTAGCGGCCCGCAAAAGAAAAAGGGAGAACATCGTGTCTTCCGTGCGCTCGTCCGCCCGCACGGACATTTTAATTGAATCAGTTCGAGCCGACTGACCTCCGACCGCCGCTCCTCTGCACCTCTCACCGAGCGAGCTTCGGCCACGAGGCTTCGGACTCGAGTCGGGGGAAGAAAGCGGCCCGCGCGTCGATGTTTTAGGACTTCGGGGGAGATTAAACCACCGAGCATGAAGGAAAGTTGCGTTTTCTGTGGGTTGTGGATGTCTCTCCGTCTGTTCGGTTATCACGCCACGAATAAAGGGAAGTCAATACGAGTCTGGATCAATTGAGGAACTGGAACGTGGCATTTATCTCTGGCAGTTGAGATTGGAGGGAAACACCAAACCGACGGCAAACCGGGCCGAGTCCTGGTCCACGTTGTCGTGGTAGGCCCCGCCCCCCACCCCCCAACCCCCAACAACATGCATGTGCAGGAGCAAGAACATCGTGTCCTCGAACGCATCGGCGGCCCGTCGGGGCGGCCGAGCCGATGTGAGGCACCCCGCGGGTCGGTGACCTGGACCGGCGAGAAGATAGAGAGCGTCCGATCCACCGGACGGCACCGCGACAACCGGACGGACGCACCGACACAAAGCCCCATGTCTAACCCCCCCCCCCCCCCACCGCCGCCCAACGTGACAACACCACATCGTTACCTCTTCAGATGCTTCTCCTCCAGCTCCCAGAAGAGCAGCTTCAGGGCCATGGCGTCCCCGCCCTGCTCGCCTCCTGCCCCGGCCGGACCCGTCTCCCTCATTAAGGCTCTCCGGCTCACGCTCTCCGGCTCACCCCCCCCCCCACCCCCCCCACACACACACAACCTCCTCCACCACTAACACCTCCTCTGTCCTGCTGACCTGCGACCCTCTGGAGCCCCCCCGACCCCCTTAACGGTTGGAGATTCACATCAGGGAGCCCGGACAACAATGGAAGACGGGGACGGGAGCGGGCGAGCGAGCGAGCGAGCGAGCGAGTGTACGACGGGAGAGCGTGAATACTTGTTACGCCGCCTCTCGGGCGATTGGACCCCGCGTGGGTTGTGACGTCACCGCGGGACTCGCGTCGCCTCCCCTCCCGTTATATAAACCGTCAGCAGAGATTACGCTGATCCGACCAATGGGATGAGCTACTTCGGACCACACACCCCGTGAGCGCGCCGGCAAGCCCCTCCCACTTGTCTGCGACGTCAGAATACAGGAGCAAACATCCGCTTCCCTCCCCGGGTTATCGCGAGGAGAACGTGTACGTTGAGCCGAGCACATCTTCAGCCGCCCTGTCACTGCTCATCTGTGGACGCACACTTGACACACACACACACACACACACACACACACACACACACTATGGGGTTCCCTCCATGTTGGCAATGAAAGACATTACAGTCTGAACAAAAGGACGATCACAACTAGACGGCGAGAGTCGAAGCGCCAACGCGTCGCCGGCTCTCGACCGTAAAGAGGAGAACAAAGGGAGGAGGACAAAGGTGGAGAGCAGCGGTGGGGACCACAAAATGGCGGCGAGGGGGCGTCACTTTATCGTGCGGTCGGAGTGAAAGCGGAGCTCGGCTGCTGTGTGTGTGGTCTTGAAAAGGATCCAACTCGTTCCACGACTGTCCGTTAAATGCAAAAGTACAAAGGGTTCGATAGCAGCGGGAATTATGAAGCAATTAGGAAAGAGTGAGAGGGGGGGGATTATAGTGGATGATGTCAGACTGCTTTTTATGTGCTTCCTCAAATGTTTCACCGCCTCTCTCCTCCTGCGACCTCTATTTGTTTTTCATCCGTCCGCACGCCGCTCCGTGATTCGCCAGCCGCCTTCCGCATCGCTCGCGCTCACGTGCGTCCCCGCTTGTGTGCGAGGGCAAAACTGGCGGGATCCGGTTTTTTCGGGAGGCTGGCATTTTTACACAGAGGAGGACCGAGGCCCGGCAGCTAGAGCAAGACACACAGACAGACACACAGAGACACACACACACACAGAGACACACACATACACACACACACACACAGAGACTTGAAGCACGTTTGGATCTCCCAAATCTAAAACGAAATAGCGACGGTTATATAATCAAACGGGGACCTGCAGCATGTAATCATGTCACTGCTTGAGGTTTAATTCATATATAAATACAAAAAGGTCTGGCTAAAATCAGAACAGATATCTCTCCTCCTGCTTCCATTCCTGTCTACACACATGCAGGAAGGCTCTCTGCATGTGTGTGTGTGTGTTTATAAAAGCTTTGTATGCACACACACATAAAATGGCTGTGTGACAAATTAAACACTTAAAATTGGGACCCACACCAACGCCTCCACCACAGACTCCCTCTAATCCATGCATTTAAATAAAGATTACACAATCAAATATTCCACAACACTGCCAGCGCCCCCCAGTCTGCACGGCGTCCGTTTCAGAGCTCCACGTCAATGTAAACAGTCAGAAGGCTCGCCGCCGCCGGTGGTGAACCGCGAGGGGCTTCTCACGCGGCCCGAGTGTTTTCACACAGCGGCGGACCGGCTTTCCACAACACCATGACCCCTCTTTACCAGGAAGCCGTGTTTCTATCTGACAGGTAGTCGAGAGGTCATCTTTCACATTTTTCTACGAAAATAAAAAAGAGACAACCCCAAAAGTACCTGGGAGGGAAAGAACGGGCTGACGAGAGCGATAACTTGGAGATAATGGAGACGTTTTTTCTCTGGCTGGAACAAAACCCTGACCCTTTGACGTCAGGTGATACAGGTCCGGAGGGGACGTGCTCCAGCAGATACTTTTAGGCCCTCTTATCAACAACAACAACAACAACAACAACGTAGGGGGCCTAACTACGCTTACATATTCCAGCGGTCAACTTGAAATGTTAAACAGCCGACGTGGCTTAATGAAAACCACGACACCGTCTAGACTCTAGAGATATTTCAGGGTCAAACACAGAGATTCACGACAATATCTGCATTTTAAAGCAGAAACGATGCAGTCAAAAAATAAACAAAGCGGCCGGGAAATTTGGCACCGTTGTGTGGATCATAAGAAATGAAATTGAGCGCACCTGCAGTCGCTTCAGTGGCTGGTGACCTCTGCTCAGGTGTCTATTCTGCTCTGGCACAGGTTCAGTTATAGGATGAGAAACATCACACGACTCTAAGAGGACAACGACGACAAGAGGAGTTAAAACCAGTATCGTCGCCTCTCCTCTTTCATGTGTTCCCTCGGTGTAAAGACACCGCATTAAAAAGGTCTCTGCTGTAACACACACACACACACACACACACACACACACTAACAAGCATCCTGACGGGCGAGCTCATAAACCATATACACAGCTGAGAAACAGACGTGCACGGACACATTTTACATCCCCTCTGCATTAGGGGAGCAGACGTGACTCTGCACCTCCATCCAAAACACATCAGCTACTTCTAAAATATGCAAACGCTGCCAAAGGATATCAAATAAATCCCTATAGTCGCCCTTCGTCAGATATTAAACATCCATGTCTGAGAAGACATCTAAAAGCTCTCAGGTCAGTGATTCTCAAAGCATGACAGGGTTATAAAAAACAACTGTTGAGCAGGCGGGGAGGATTTGTGGAGCGACACCGCCCCCTTGTGGCGAGGCGGCGGAACAACGACGACAGGTAGAAGCGTGATTTAAACGCGTCGTCTCGCATTAAAAAACGAACCGCTCCACTAGCTTCAGGTGGATTTACTGCTCTTGACATCCAGAAGGTTAGAGCAGAGAAATAAGAAGCAGAGACTTCACTCAACTGCTGTCTGGAGATCAACCAACAGATATGACCCTGAACACATCACATACATATATATATATATATATATATATATATATATATATATATATAAACCACCTGGGTTCACAATCATGCTGCAATATTCTGTAAACTAAATAATATATATATATATATAAAAAACGTAAGACATTTTAGGAGAAATCATGCAGCAAAGTCTCAGGTTTCAATGGAGACATTTGTTGAGAGGACAACGTGTACTTAACCAGAATGATTATGCAAATATGTCAATATATGTATTTTACAGATTAACCAATAAAATATATCTGAACTATGCTCTATAAAGCTGGATTGCAAAGGCATCGCAGTCCACTGGTGCGTCAATTCTAGCGTTTAAAACCCCCGGAAAGCGGCGAGGATTGCGCTTCAAGTGAAAACACGACGACGTGAACTTCGGTCAGGAGCTCGGCGAATCCATATTTGGAGTTCCTTCCCTCGTAAACACTCTTTTATGCCTGCAGTGCAAACTCAAAACAGGCTTGTCAATATTAACGTCACATGTCAAAAGCCTGTATGGCTAGTATCGCGCTCCTTTCAGTCACTTGCTGACGATGAAAACAAGGCACCGTGGAGCGAGGCGGAACATGTGACTGTGATGTTATCAATTATGAGGACGAGGGACCGATCCAACTTCTCATCTTACCAGCGAGAAACCAAATGAAGAGGAAGCTTGTACACTTTTAAAACCGGAATATCATAAAGTATGAACATGAAATGAAAAGCTCTTCATCCCTTAATCCACACATTCAGCGTCTCAAGCCTCAAACAGGAGTCTCACGCCCTCTCTCTCTTATTAAGCGGCGCTCTGGACCGACTGATCCCTTCGCTTTGTTTTCAGGCTGTAAACTCGGGCCCCTGAACCGCTGCTGCACACGTTTACTTCATTTAATCAGGAAAGATTGCAGCTCTAACTTTTATGGTCGGACAGATAAATAACCCTAATAAATCACACTAAATGTACGATGACACTCAAAGAAATAATGATTAGTAGTGCAGAAAATGACCGTAATAATGCCTCGAACAAGAGCGTGCAATATATTCAGGTATTATTTGGATTATTTTTGGCTAAAACATGCTGCATATGCAGTGCTTTGTGATATAGATTTTTACTTGAGTGGTGAAACAGCCCTTTATCTAATCCAAATCAGTTTAAAGAGGACTATCTTTTAGTTTCACGGTGCATTCTTTGCCCCCGGCTGCAAACCGTCAAGAGAAACGCATAAATGCATTCTCTAAAACCTGTATGAAAAGACCTTTCTGGAGTCTTTCGTGGAGAGAGAGAAAGAAAGAGAGAGTGAGCAATGAAAACAGGGGTGTAATTAACTGAAAGTCACGAGTGAAGAAATGCTGGCAGCGGCCCAAAAAGTCAAATTATCACGTCACCGGCCTGCAGGCCAGGTTTCCACCTGAGGAGCGATGATTGCAAACAGAGTATTTGGGGTTCTTGTGTCTTCTTGCAATGCGTGTTGAAAAGAAATCTGCAGCACTTTGTATCAATCCATCGGCGACAGTCAAAAGTTGGTGTTAAATTGTAAATGTAGTTATTTTAATGCCCATGGTCGTTTAGAAACAGGTAGAAGGAAAACCCAGAATGCCTCAGGCCCTGGGGACACGGAGCTCCTTCTGGCTGCTCACACGTACAAAGGGTTGCTCCCCGTCTTGAGTAAATACGGGTGTACATGCGTCATTATTCGGGGAGAAGAAGAAGACTGAGGGTAGAGGAGAGAGATACACAGATATAAGCGAGTGAAAGAGAGACGGCAGGATCACGTCATCGACCTGAACGCTTGAGACCGTCTGCACGTCAGACTGTAGAGGGTTTGCACTTGTTAAAGCTAAATAAAAGAAGACGATATTGAAAACGATGCTTTGTGTTTCAGTAACGGGTGCTCGGGTGAGGCCGACAGGCCTCAGTCAGACTCCCTCCGTACCCTGGGGGCGTTATTGTTGTACTCACAACATGAAACTCCTGCTGAACCAGAACGCGGGGCAGCGGGAACACTAGAGCTGCTGCCACAACACGCTGCGTCTCTCTGCAGGGACGGTTCATCGGATTCGTGCAGCTCGACTCTCAGCGGTCTCTCCAGCACGGACTCAAACGTCGTCTTCAAAGAGCAATTACTCTAGTCAGACCAACCAGGCGTTACTAGAAAGTGCAATAACCACTTTGGAGCAGCAAGGAATAAGAGTAACATAGGATTGAGTAACTGTGCATATAAATAAACCACTGCACGGTTCCCCATGGTGGGTACAAATCAACAGATCCAGTGTCTAATAAAAGAATAAACCTGAGGGGAGATGGGGGGGGGGACATGCAGCCCTGCAAAGAGTCCTGCGCCGATAGAGGTGGATGTGTGGTGGGTGGGGGTCGGTGCTCTGCTGAGTCATCAGCAGCCTGCGCCGCTTCTCCTCCAGCCACCGACAGCAGCAGGCCCAGTGAGTCATTGTTCAACCGGCGTCACCTGTAGGCCGAGAGACCCTCAGGAGACGGAGGATCTGCATGAAACTCAGCTGAGAACCGGCTGCGGCCAGGTTTTACGAGAGCAGAAAGGTCAGGGTGGTGGATAAAAATCCTTTATCAGTATTATCACTATAAATCAGGCGTTGCACGATCATGCATGGCTTCAATGATGGGATGCGGAACATATATCTCACTGCGCGTTTTGCTCTTGTGAAGTGACGTTCCGATGAAGAGCAACCTGAACGCCAATGTTTACTTAAAAACATTAATTTGCAAAGCAAACTTTATATTAGAATAAACAGATTGGGCCGCGCTTGCTCACCTGTCCTCCTCTCCTTCGGCGTGCTGAGTCCTGAGGCCCGCGGCGGCGACCATGAAGGCGTTGGCCTCGGCCGACATCCCCATGTGGGCCATGCCGGCCTCGGCGCCGCCCTCTCCCATCCCTAGCCGGGGCAAGCCCAGCAGGCCTTTGTGCTGGAGCAGAAGCTTCTGGGCGTCCTCCAGCTGGGACGTCCTCATGGAGCTCCCTCCACCCAGCGTGAGGAGAGGCTGCAGGTCAGCTTGCAGGGCAGCGAAAGGCATGGAGTGGGTCGCGTTGGTGAGCGCTCCAGGGAATCTAGCAGTGAAGGGGGGCTGGATTTGTGGCTGTGGTTGATTCTGGAGGGTCTGAGGCTGTCCGACAAATGACGCCTGGGCAGACGGATGGGTCAGCTGCTGAGTGAAGCCGATCGGTGGCTGTGCCACGCCCCCTGGAACCGGCGATATGGAGATTCCTGCTGTGACCTGGGTCTGGAAGGGAGCGGTAGGCTGGATAAAGTCCGGCTGTCGGACGCCTCCCGGAGCTGCGACCCCCGTGTGGAACTGGGCCGCGGGGTAACCCGCCTGGGGATCCACAGGATAGGGCAACTGCTGGGGTATTACAGGGGGAGGCTGATTCACACCGGCCTGTGGCGCTGCTGGAGGGAGCGTGACGGACGCCACGGGATGCTGCATGTGGGCCCCGCCGACAACCTCCTGGGGCGAAACATAGGTCAGAGGCGTGGTTTGGGCCAGGCCCTGTGGCGGGCTCTGCACGGCTTGCGGACTATTGAAGTCCTGGCTCGGCTGCTGGTAGGGCTGAAGCGTGTGCGGCGGCTGTACGGCAGGAAAGCCCTGACCGATCAGAGCGTTACCCGCATCGGTCTCTACAGCCACTTCCACGCCTTTCGGCGCCTCGATTGGAGTTTGATGCGGAACCTCCTTTTCGTAATAATCTGTACACGACCATCTTCCTTTGCGGAACGGCTCGGAGTTAGTGTCTAGTTTGACCACCCTAAAACGAGAGCCAGTAGCAGTCTGTGTGTGCTGGGTTTGAGGGTTGAGGGCGGCGGCGGGTGGGCCCGGCCCTCCTCCAGCAGAAGCCGAGTGCCCGCTCACACTCGTGTTGTCGAAACCTGCAGGCCCAGGAGAACCTGCAGCAGCAGACACATTAGAAACAATCACATTGCCTTGAAGCTGTGGATCGGCGTGTGTCCCGCCGCCAACGGGGGGTTGGGTTGTCCCACCTGCAGGTTTACCGTTATCCAACATCAATGACCTCTGGGACAGAGACGGGCTGGAGCTACCCACGGGAGCCACGGGAAGAGCCGGGACGGAGGGCTCGCCTCCTCCGAGGCCGTCGGGGTGATGGTGGTGAGGCTGGCTGTGTTGCTGAGGATAGTAATGATGGTGCACGGTCCCGTTTACCATGGCGGTGGGCTGCTGAGAGCCCGGAGGGATGGAATGAGGGTGCAGGGGCTCGTTGGGCGACACGATTCCAGGCGTGTCGACCCCGTGAAGGCTGTTAAGCGTCTCGTCAGAGGAGCTTCTCTCCGGCACGCCGGCGTCTGTAGCCCTGAACACGGACACGTCCAGCATCTCGGAGGAGGAGAGGTCTTCTGTGTGCGACTCGTCCATGTCATCATAGCTCTCGGTGTCATCGGCTAAACTGTTGTTGCCGCTCACGTTGACCTGAGCCGAGGTGACGCTGGTTATCTGAAAGCCACTTTTTTTCTTCACCTGAGCGCCAGCCACCTGGGACAGGGGCTGGTGGTGAAGTCCGGGAGAGCTGGACCCAGCCTGGGTGGGGTTGTCCTCGCCCGCGTTGGCTCCGCTGGAGGCCGGCCCCCCGCTGCTGCCTCTCCGGTAGTGGAAAGACGTTTTCCGACTCCCGGTCCCGGACGGGTCTCCAGAGAAGTCCTGGTGGTTCATCTTCACCTCGAAGAGTTCCGAAAGGCCGATACGTGGCCGCCTTCTAGCGGGAGCAGACGCTAGCTAGCCGGGGTCAGCTGCAGTGCGCGCGACACTAACGAGCCATGAGTGAGGAGTCAGATCATTTACGTGCTTTAAAAACCGAAAAACAACGTCCCCGGATGCAGTTACCCCGAGACACAAGCTCGTAAACGACGTGCCTCTTCCTCCCGGACGTGTTGCCCCGCGTCAGATACTCACAAACACTGCATTCAAGCACTCAAATTAAATAAACAAAAGAAGTCGTTGGTTAGCTCGATGCTAAGTCACCGCGGCGGTTAGCCCGCGCTCCTGCACACTCCCGTGTGTCTCGGCGCTACCCGTGACGTGTGCTTTTTAAAAGGTGTCAGTGTCACAATTACGTACACGTGTACAGGTGTAGCCGAGAAGAGGTTGGATGTACTCCGGTGGTCTTCAGTGAACGCGAGAGGCGTCTTGTGTCGCAGGAAATCAGCCGTCGCGTCGACTCCTCTCCCGGGACATCGTGTATTCTTTTTATTCTTCCCCAAAACGTAAATAATCCCACGAGGACTAAACTCCGTCTGTCGTAAGTAGACAGCGGTGTTTAAATAATGTCGGTCTTCGGTGAAAAGAGTCCGCTAAGTCCATCTCGAGGCGCCTCGCTGTGTTTGCTGTCTCATCGCCGGTGAGCAGCGACCTGTCAGTCTCAGAGGAGGGAGGGAGGAGGAATGCAAACACTGCGATTGCGCATGCGCATCTCTTCCCATTTCGTCATACTGGTGTAACGTTCAAGCTCATTTTGAAAAAATCGGAATGTACGGAATAGCGACTTTACATTTAGTTTCTTTCAGCGATTTAATCTGTTATTCATCTTTTGTATTATTAGGATACATATAACATTAACACATGGAGCGTTTCATGTAGAAATGATCAATTGAACACACATATCCATGGTAAAACTTTCTGTTTTGCAATTTTTACTAAGCAAGTGAAGGCAGCACTAAGACAAAGTATTTTATTTGTTTAATACAAAACACTTGAAATCATTATCTAAAATACTCTTTTACAATTATAAACTTAAGTAAGATTAATTTTCTCATAGCATTTTTTTCCAGCTTTTTTTATGTATTCAAATAACATTTTGATGGAAGGCATACACTAACCATTTCTGGCATGTAATGCAAAGCAAGTCCTGACACAAAATAATCTCCTCATATAGGACCAGCTTGCCTTTACTGTCGGGTAGAAGTCAGCCATTATTACATAAATCCACCAATACAAATCGTACTTATCTTTTTTTGTATTTGCCTTCTGGCAAAAATGTTCTCATTTTAATCATAAGAGCAGGACAGTATGACTGACAGGTTGTCAGAACGAAGTGAAAGATAAGTCGAAGAGTTGAGACATGCCTGTCTAAGCACTTCACACTTGTCAGCATCACAGCTATTCATAAACACATGACATGCACCTGTAAAGGAGGGAGAGTTATGGGAAAGTTCCACTCTGATGTCTGATTCCAAAGGTTACATAATGTTGAAACTGCAGTAAGTAAACAGAGAGAGATAGGCCATGCAACATGAACATCAAGACTGTTCCTGAAGTTCATCTGTGAGGCCAAATATTGTGGTTGTTGGATGAGTTTAATCCACAAACTAAATACACATTACATGTAATGATACACACTGACATAGGATTGCTGCTTTTTCATTATACAAGATTCCATAGAATGATTTATCACAGTGAACTTAGTAGAACAGATATCACTCCAGGTACCAACAGGAATATTTGTATCTTTCTGTATTTAAATCTTTATTCAACCAGGTGAATACCATTGACATTAAAAATATAATTTTCCAAGAAAAGAGTGATCCCATAGAAGAAAACTCAAAACACCACAAGGTAAAATGATCTCATTATAAACTAATTGGTAACCGCCCTAGAATAATCCTTAATTTCCATTGACGTTGTTATGCAAAAAACCCGATGGGAAATGTTTGTTTTGCTTGTCGGTTTCAGGAAGTTCCTTGAATTCTGACTGCTTTACAATTCTTGTTTTACAAGTTAAACAAGAATTTAGATACAAACTGATTATGTAGATTTTAAATGTTTTATATACATACATGCAACAATATAGATACAAAATGAAATAAAACAAAAAGCCTTCAGGTCCATCGTAATTTCCTGTTGCGGCATTCGTAGCAAATGTCAGAAACTGTCCCCACTGAAAGAAAAATGAAACAGATTAACAGACTGTGGGTTCTACATGTAAAAAATATACATATATATATATTTATATATATAAAATATATATATATATATATATATATATATATATATATTTTTTTTTCTGCATTGGAAATAATGTTATATTGTTCATAAAGCAATTGATCAAAATTCAAAAGGCTTTCCAAAATAATATTTTTTTCATATATAAATGTGTACCTGCACAAAAAGACTCACTTTTTTCCAGAAGGACAGGTGGGGATGTGGGTGTGTCTTCATATCCTCCGGCGACTCAGTTTTTGAAATCTGGTCCATCTGGTCTTTGTGCATGTGGATGGCTGTAACAATGGAAAAATACCTTTAAATGTTTGCTCTTCAAACACATTTTCCCCAGGATCAAATGTATTACGGTGGACACAAGATCATCTGGTTCAATTGTAACATCACACCCCTGAACATAAACACAAGTCTTATAATGCAGAGCCTTATTGCCTTCATGTATGTCCAGATGTGTAGCATGTAATACTTTTTTGGTCCCTTTTTTTAAACAAAAAAACACAAGTCACTTGCGTATGTGGGAGTCGAATCCAGAACTTTCATATGCTATTGATTCAAATGTTATGGAGTTCTGAGTCGTAGAATGTCCAGATGTGTGGCATGTGAGCATTGGTGGTTCATTGGCAGGATTTTCGCCACGTGGGAGGCCCAGGTTCGATTCCTAATAGCTAAGTTTAACCTATCGATATGGAGATTGTGGGTTTTATTCCCACATTGGCCAAGTGAGTTAGGCTATTTTGTAAAAATTGCCAATCGCCAAACTTGTTCGCGTTAAAAAAGAACGTATGGCCTTCAATGGATGACGAAAGGTGAACTTTGTGCCTCGTTGGCGCAGTAGGCAGCGCGTCAGTCTCATAATCTGAAGGTCGTGAGTTCGACCCTCACACTGGGCATTTCTTTTGTGACACCTATACTGTTTAAAAAAAGAAGGTAAATTTGTTTAAAAAAATCCAGTTAATAAAAATAAGTTATAGCCTTCAATCTTGAACATATAGTGAAGCACTAATTGGGATCAGAACAGACTCGCCGCTGATCCTCACTGCTAAAAACAAATGTTGCATTAGGAGATGCTCAAGGCTTTTGTGAACGTTTACATGTCCTTAAATGTTTTTTTAGATTTAGAAATGAGAGTTTAATCGCAGTTCACAGCAGATTTACAGCAGTTTTCTGTAAAAAAGTAATAAATGGACGTTTTCAATGGAGATGACTGAGCAGAAAGGTGGAATAAAAAGTACAAAAGCAATAACAAAGTATAAAAGTAATAAAAATTCAAAAAGTAATAAAAAGTACAAAAGTAATAAAAAGTTATAAAAAAGTACAAATGTAATAAAAAGTACAAAAGTAATAAAAAGTACAAAAGTAATAAACAGTACAAAAGTAATAAAAAAAGTACAAAAGTTATAAAAAGTACAAAAGTAATAAAAAGTACAAAAGTAATAAAAAGTACAAAAGTAATAAAAAAAGTACAAAAGTTATAAAAAGTACAAAAGTAATGAAAAGTTAATTATTTTTAATTACTAAAAAGTCATAAAAAAATGTAGAATTATAAAAAACTATAAAGTTAAAAAGTTATAAAAAGTTAAAAAAGTACAAAAAAGTTAGGAAAAACTTTAAGTTATTCAAAATTATAATGAAACCATTCATTATTTATTCCATAAAAGTATGAAGATCTTAGAAGCTTTTAAAGTTGAAGACTTTCTCCATTCTGATCTCATACAAAATAATAACCATAAAATATTTATAATATCAACAGCAGAAGAGTTAGAAATATGAAAAGTCATTCTCCTCTATTCCTAAAGAAGCTGCATCTTTTCAGAAGCACTAATTGGGATCAGAAAAGACTCGCCGCTGATCCTCACTGCTAAAAACAGATGTTGCATTGGCCGGGAATCGAACCCGGGCCTCCCGCGTGGCAGGCGAGAATTCTACCACTGAACCACCAATGCTCACATGCAACAAAACCGTACATTTTACGACTCAGATCTTATGCGCCAACAAGGCACAAAATACCAGAAATATTACACGTTGAAGGCAATCTGTTTTTTTCTTTTCTTAAATTGGTCCTTTTTCTTTTTCAACAAAAAAAAAACAGGTCACTTGCATATGTGGGAGTCGAATACACAACCTTCATATGATATTGATCCAAATGTTATGGACATCCGAGTCGTAGAATGTCCAAACAAAAGCTATGTGAGCATTGGTGGTTCAGTGGTAGAATTCTCGCCTGCCACGCGGGAGGCCCGGGTTCGATTCCCGGCCAATGCAACATCTGTTTTTAAGCAGGGAGAAGCCTGTTCTGATCCAAATTAGTGCTTCACTATATGTTCAAGATACCTTCTTTTATTGACTGCAATTTTTTTAATTAATTGATGATTTTCTATAAAAAGCATAGATGTCTCAAAAGAATTGCCCAGTGTGAGGGTCGAACTCACGACCTTCAGATTATGAGACTGACGCGCTGCCTACTGCGCCAACTAGGCACAGAATACAACATTTGTTCACCATTACATGTTCTTTTTTTTTAACGTAAATAAGTTTGCTGTAGGACATCTTTCAGAAAACAGTGTGACTGACTTGGCCAAGAGGGAGTCAAACCTGCAATTTTGCAACCTGCCAGAGTTGACAGGCTGATCATAACTGCTAAAAAGGAGATGTTGCATTGGCCGGGAATCGAACCCGGGCCTCCCGCGTGGCAGGCGAGAATTCTACCACTGAACCACCAATGCTCACATGACACTCAACTGGACATCTTACGACTCAGATCTACTGCGCCAACAGGGCACACAATACGATAAATATTACACGTTGAAGGCAATCCGGGTTTCTTTTCCCGCGAAGAAATCTTTTCGATTAGTCCCTTTTCCCCCCCAACAAAATACCCCAGGTCGCTTTCATATGTGAGAGTCGAATACACAACCTTCATCAGGCATGAAAACGGGTCAGGGGTGAAAAAGGTTATTTCTCTATGCAGGAAAAACCCTGGTGAGTTAGGCTGTTTTGTAAAAGATGCCAATTGCCAAACTTGTTGCCGCCCCACTATGTAAAGTTTCCCCTGTAGCACCCCCTTCAGGTATTTACCGTCTGGTCTCGAGCCATATATGGCTCTTCCGGCTCCGCGACCGGGCTGCCGCTGAACGCAACTCGGTGCCGCTGATCAGCGGCAGCCACGTGTTCAACACAGCAGCATGTCACTCCGTCTCTACGAGTCGCGTAGCGGAGCAAATAAAAAGTCACATGCGAGCGTGGACTGGCACTATAAGACGTTGCGTAAAGCTGCCAGACAGCAAGTTGAACTACTTCCGCCGGAAGTACCGGTCCAGTCCCAACCATCTTACATTCAGCAGTTTTCTGGCCACAGACCCCCGATGGCGGAGGCGCAAATCAACATATTAAAAGTCATTGTAGCGGCACAATTTTTTTCAAGCTGTTATTTTAAGGTGGAAAAGTTACATAGTGGGGCTTTAAAAAAAAGGACGTTCGACCAGGGTTTTTTGCGCGCCGTGCGCGCACGGTCTGTGTTGCCATGTCACCGTAATTAGCAGACATCTTGTATTATTATTTTTTCCATAAATAATGGAGGCTATGCTTGAGGAAATCATTTTGCTTCCACTTTAGATTAAAATAGATAGGCTAATAGATTGACAATAGCCCAAGTCCCATGTATGATTCAAAGATGATCACGGTTTACGTGATCAACAGCTGGCCGCTCTGTCCATTCGCGCACCTCACAGTTGCGTATTGATCAGACAAGAAGACACGCTTATCAACTCGATTACTATTGATCAAAACAGAACGAGGGTTCAGCTGTAGCCTACTTGAAACATACTATTGAGAACATATTCGCTGACATGCATGTGATGAACAAATTATTATTATTTATTTTTCATCGCAGACTTTTTTTTGCCTTAGGCGCTCGTGATTTGTCATAGGCGTTTGGGAAAATGGCTTAGGTGCGCGCCCAAATGTTCTCTATGCAGGAAAAACCCTGACGACCTTCAATGGTGAATGAAGGTTGATTTGTGTGCCTCGGTGGCGCAGTAGGCAGTGCGTCAGTCTCATAATATTAAGGTTGTGAGTAGAACCACCAATGCTCACATGACACACATCTGGTCATTTTACTAGTTAGATCTCCATAACATTTGGATCAATATCATGATATGAAGGTTGCTGGCTCGACTCCCACATAGGCAAGTTACTTGATTTATTTGTAGAAAAAAGATACAAATCGGTACATTTTCTTCAATAAAAAAACAATCCAATGCAGTTTTCAATTCAGTTTATTTGTCTAGCCCATTTTCACAAATTTAGAAATTTGTCTCAGAGTGCTTTACAATCTGTACATATAGACATCCCTGACCTTTGACCTCACATCAGATCAGGGAAAACTCCCAAACAACCCTTCATGGGAAAAAAGGAGTCTCAGCAGGAACACAGCATAGTTGGTAGTCGGCATATTCCACAATCAACATTTTTTGAGACTTAAATCTCCATAACATGTGGATCAATATCATGATATGAAGGTTGTGGGTTCGACTCAAGTGAAAAAAAAAATCATACGGTCAATTTTCTTGACGAAAAAAAGGAAAGAAAGTTTTGTCTTCGATGTGGAACATGTCATATATTGTGCCCCATTGCTGCAGTAGATCTGACTCCTAGCATATCCAGATGAGTAGCATGTGAGCATTGGTGGTTCAGTGGTTTAATGGAACCTTTCCATTTTGCGCCACTGAGTCATAACATGAAAAACATCACAGCTGTCTGTCCTTTTTTCTAAAAACAGCATTGGTCAGGACGCTTTTGGTCAGTTTCAGGAGTCACTGAAAGTGCTCTATAAACTGAAATCCATTAATTAAAGGAATTAATGGAATTCTTTCTTTAAGCAGCTTTTATAAAATCACGACAGCTGTTTCCTCACCTTTTTCAAAAGAGGATGTTGCATTGGCCGGGAATCGAACCCGGGCCTCCCGCGTGGCAGGCGAGAATTCTACCACTGAACCACCAATGCTCACATGCCACATGAGTGTCTGCTCATGCTTTTTGTTTCTAAAGGAGGGGGTGTAAGACATTACAGACAGGCCAGGAAAGTTAGAAGTTTCCAGGTTATCATCCGTACAAATTTGGGTTTAACAGGTTTTTTCAGCTTTGGAGGTAGAGTTGTTTTGGGCTTCAACCTTTGTTGTTAAGAGAGGAACCCCGCTGCAAGATTGCATTTTATGGTGATCACTGAATTGAATACCTGATGAAAAGGGAGAGAACAAGAAGTCGTTGGCTAAATTATTCCGTTAGCTTTACCAGGCAACCAGTTTTGCAAACACTTTCACTCCTGAGCTCTCCGATACATACCAGGTAGAGACTATCAGTAGATAGATCTGATATTCTCAGTAGATGTAGGAGTATAATGTGGGAATCAAACTCTGGACCTAAATAACATTATATTGATGCATAGGGGGGCTGGGGAAAAAAGGGTAAATATTTGTGTGTGACCACAGTTAATTCAAGGCAAAGATGTCTAGAAAAAAGATGCCCAGTGTGAGGGTCGAACTCACGACCTTCAGATTATGAGACTGACGAGCTGCCTACTGCGCCAACTAGGCATGTAAAAATGGGGATATTCACAACTGAAGGCTGTAAGTTCCTTAAATTAGCACAAACTAAATTGACCGATTTACCTTTTTATACACAGAAAAAGGCACAAGAAAAAGGAAATATTTGTATATGACTGATACATTGTAGGCAGAGCCCTGCTCTGAGGAGGACGCTTTTGGTCAGTTTCAGGAGTCACAGAAAGTGCTCTCTAAACTGAATTCCATTAATTAAAGGAATTAATGGAATTTCTTCTTCATCGGTCATGTAAGCAGCCTTTATAAAATCATCACAGCTGTGTCATTCTCTTTTTCAAAAATGGATGTTGCATTGGCCGGGAATCGAACCCGGGCCTCCCGCGTGGCAGGCGAGAATTCTACCACTGAACCACCAATGCTCACATGCCTGCAATATGGACATGTTACAACTAAAAAGTCACACATTTACTTTGAAGCAGTAGCAAACACATTACAAACATTCCGGTTTGTGTTTCAGTGGCAACTTGTGGCAGTGGCTTCTGATGACCGAGCTCTTTACCCTATCTCTAAAACGGTCTAACCCTAACCCTAACCCTAACCTGGACACGTGTATGAATGAATACAGAGAATACAAACACAGCTCCTACTGCTGGCGTACAGAGACTGCATGGCCCATGGTCCACTAAACTCCTCCCATGTCCAAGTTTTAGTATCCATGACCATTGCAGCTGCAGTCCTTCTGACCGGTCAGCTTATTTAGGAGTCCCATTGTCTATGTTGCCGGAGATCTCACCTCCCGGTATACATAGCACCCAACCCCCGATGCCTCTCCCTGTGGGTCATGAGTCCACATGGTGGCTGCTTCATGATGTTTCCGTCCACCAGACTCTTGCCTACGTACTCCTCTCCTGGGTGTGGCTGTGGGAGGGTGCTCCCGTTTCCCTGGTCCAGGCGAAGTACCTTCATTCCTTGGGCCTCTATTCATTTTTTTTTCTTCACTGCCCTACTCGGATCCCCCTTATTATTCCATTATAGGCAAAAATCACGACAGCTGTTTCCTCACTTTTTTCAAAAAAGGATGTTGCATTGGCCGGGAATCGAACCCGGGCCTCCCGCGTGGCAGGCGAGAATTCTACCACTGAACCACCAATGCTCACATAGACACATGCAGGTCCGGATCACTTTTAATGGGAAACAAGGCACAGTCGAAATAGGCAAAAAAAAACATGCAGGAATCCTAAAACTTATCCTCCAATGCTCACATACACACATGTTCTTACCTTTCTGAATGGCCCACATGGCACAGAGGATAAAAAAGAAGAAAATCATTGCATGCGAGAATCCTCAAACTGAACTGCTAATGCATACACAAATGCTCTTATTATGAATGGTTCAAAAGGCTCAGAGGACGATAGAAAAGAAAAAAGTGAATGAGCCCAACGTGGGGCTCGAACCCACGACCCTGAGATTAAGAGTCTCATGCTCTACCGACTGAGCTAGCCGGGCATGAAGACAACATATAACACCTGTATTTTTAAAGTATAGTAAAATTGTGGGAATAAATTGTAAATATTGAATATTGTCACAAGTAGTCGTAGTATTACTACGATAGCAAACAAACAATTTTAATGTATCAATTAGGACAGTTTTCAAAGTAAAAGTCCTAAATGTTTAAAGAAATCTGTAATTTCTTTAATGTTTGAGGTGCTTTAGATGTGTATTTCCTCATAGTCCTAGACAATAATGCTACACAATAAATAGAATGCTTCAATCGAGGCCGTGATCGGTATTATGGGATCGGCAGATACTATTTCAGTGATCGGTATTATCGGTGATCGGCTGACACTGATTTCAGTGATCGGCCCAAAAAACCTGATCGGTGCATCTCTAAATAGCATTAGTAGTAGTAGTGGTAGTAGTAGCAGTAGCAGTAGTAGTAGCAGTAGTAATATTATTAGTAGTCGTAGCAGCAGTATAAGTGGAAGCAGTATTGCTTCAATATGATGTGGTTAAATCAGCAAAAACAACAGCTTTAACTCACAACACACGGACAAGTGTTGTGGCTCAAATTCACAAAAGTGACTGCCCCGTGTGAGGCTCGAACTCACGACCTTCAGATTATGAGACTGACGCGCTGCCTACTGCGCCAACGAGGCTACAATTGGGGTCGAACAAGAAGTCTTTAAGTAGGAACTCCATGCATTGTATTGCACATTAAAAAATATGGAAAATATAATCTGTTTCACAGATTACATTCTTTAATGAATGCGAAATAAAAGACGTGGCAGCGTTTACAAAATCAAACTGGATTCATTTGGTTGTAGTGCTTTTCTCTATCCGCCAGAGGGAGACAAAGCTCTATATTGTGTGTTTTATCCGTTGACTGCATGGATATACAATACTTTTTCTTTTGTCACCACATCCATGTTGTTTGATGAAGCCTCAACACTTTTAGAATTACAACTACAGTCATGTTAATGTTCTGACCATATATATATAATATGGTTAAAGTCATTCATAAACCAACTCTATTCTGCCTCTGGTTGTCACGATACTAACATTATTACTTCTATACCATACCTGCCATAAATATATGGATACCAGATACAATACTATAACAACAATATGATACCATGAATAAGAGACTGGTATATGTATCTATAATAGTAATAAATACAATATCTGTATGGTTCACTTCTTACCAACTTGTTCCAACACTTAACACAGGTCAGTAATATTAGTTTTAGTCTACAGCCAGATATGGAGCCGTCATACATTGATGATACACTATGAGGCCGTTAGTCTGTATCTGACCAGATGATACACAGTTCATCGAGATGAGCAGCTGTAGAGTTACACAACTTTACAGACTGTCTGCATTGGAGACAAAGCAATGAAACATTTCACTTCTGGCATGTTACGCCGCTCGCTGTGAGCTGCGCTGCGCAGCGCGTGCAGACAGCATGACACTGAGCGGAGCAGCGCGTGGGCGCTGATCACGGGCTCTTTTAATGAAGTATCGATACAAAAAAATATGCTAAATCACATCGAAAGGTGACACGTTTGCAGGTCTGACTTTAGTATCGTGTAGAACAATATGAACTATGCATAATGTCTGATAATGTATGGGGTTATATCATGAGATTAAATAATTGTGAAACAAATCACCCTAAATGTCCACATATCAACAACTAAACTGTGAAGTTTTACAACAACGTTTACTAAATCTAAATGTGGTTGTAGTTACACTTGTTGACCGGTGGGAGAAGAAAAGCTACTTTCGCTGCAGCGTGGAGCCTGCTTCACGAAGGTCACGTGAATGGCGTCGTATTTTTTTAACTTCAAAACCTGCCTTTTAAAAAGGAAATTTAAAGCGCAACAGAGCGCTCACACGTGGCATCATTTAGTTTCACATTAGTTTGTGAAGCACGAAAAACAAAAAAAACAAAGATAAAGTTGAAAATACCTTGGTCGAGTTTTCCTCCAAATGTTCAGTAGGCCGTCCAGCGCAAAATATGTCCCGCTAGTTGAACCGTGTTTTTGGCCTTCTGGTCCAGTTACTCCGCCAACAAATATGCTAATCCCGACAATTCCTACAAGGAACTTAACCGCCAACGTAATAATGATAATTAACTACACGGTAATAAGCCACCAGGTGTAATAATCCTCCGTCCTCGGGCGTTGGCGAAGCGACGTCCTCGAGGCACCTTCGTTCGCGCCTTCAATTAACCAGCAGCCAATGAGAGGCGGCCAAACGTGACCCCGTGTCACCAACGAAGAGAGGGCAAAGTTAACCCAAATTGTCAACAGATTCGATGACGTCATATCCGAGCGTCGATTGTGATACATTGTAGCGCCTGCGTTCTTTAGTTCCGTAAATAGATTCCATTCAGTACATTTAGTGAGCATCAATTGTTATAAATGATAGAAACGAGAAATTGCACAAAATAAGAAAAGCACTAAGTGAGAGACATATTTAATAATTTAATTTCATCATGCAGAAATCATATAGAAAATACTTTACATTAATGACAGTAAAAAAAGAAGAAAATAACGACGTTTGATGATGCCCCCCCCCCCCTAAAAAAAATCCCCACATGTAGTTAGTACACAACATAAACAGTTAAAGTAAAGAAACACCCGAAAAAAACAGGATTTCTTAGAAAAACAAAACAAAACATGCAGAACACCTCCACCTCCTTTCCAATGGCACAAGTTAAAAGATAAAATACACTCCTTCATGTTCCAGGTGAGTAGCGACATCATCACATTTAATACCTCGTTCATCACAGCAGAGCTAAACGTTACAGCAGAGCTTTGAGATGTTCCACCCGGAGCTCATCTTCACATATCCAGGAGAAACATCTGCATGGCGTCTTATTACAACACGAAAATGATCCAAACCGGCCGTTACTTTTATTAATTCACAGTTGTATCACTATTATGCGTTCGTTTTTTGGGGGGGCCAACACATTTCAAATAATTTCAAAATCCACCAATTGCATCAACGGCATTCAGGAAAGCTTTTAAGAATTTAAATGAGTATTTCGGGCTGCATGAGGCACAGTTTAATACTGTGGAGGAGTTTAACCGTTCACTGTCCAGCCCCATCGGATGTCTTGTAATTCTACAGCAACAACACTCAAACAAACAGCTTATAATATGGCAGAAAGAAAAGTTTAGTTGTTTTCTTTAGCATCTAAAATCGTGCTAAAAACTTAATGATCAAACACAAATAGGTCCAACTCTTTAGTTCCCTTCAGAGGAACAAGGGCGAGTCGTCTCCCTTTTCCCCTCCACTCATTCATCCAGCTGTCTACTGTTAGGAAGTCAGAGCTTCTTCTTCTTCATCTTCTTCTTCTCCTCCTCCTCTAAAGGAGCTTTACGTGGAAAACAAAGCAAACACAAAACTAGAAGAGAACACGATGAATAAGGAGCGCTCTTTTCTCTCGAGGTGACACTTGTTTCAAGTATCAACACAAAGACTTTAACCGATTCCTCCTCACGATGGAGACCATATTGTTCTCCCGGATAATATTAGTTAATTTCCATCTTGTGAGGCTGTAAAAATGTTCCTTAATTTACAATTTAACTTAAAATGATGTCGGGAAACACTGCGTCCTTCTATCTACTTATTCTCCCTATAAAAAAAAGATAATTTCCCTCATTGCAAATAGTCACTTCCTTCATTGTTCTCTCCTCCCACGTTTCCATCTCCGTGTAAAAGGTCGGCCCTTTTCCTTCAAATCTTCCCACCGGACCGCGCCCCGATCCGCCTTGTCCTTCCTCTCCTCGTTGGGAAGCTTCCTCTCCTCTCCCCTCGCCTCCTCTCAGAACAACACGTCTTCGTTGGTGATGAGCGTTTCCACCACGAGTCTTTGGTACCGGATGTCGTTGAGCGCCGTCATGGCGTCCAGCCCCGGGGCCCTCATCAGCGTCGGGCCGAAGACGATGCCCAGGTTCTCGCTGGACATGAGGTTCTCCTTCTCGTACTCCGTCACCCTGGAAAGGAGGAGCGTTAGAAGCGCGCGTTAGAAACAACTCGGGATGAAACCGACGACCGAGAAGCGAAGCGGCGCCCGGACCTCTTGAGGTGAGCCATGAGGCACCGCAGCGTCTCGCAGTGAGCGGGCGGCAGCAGCTTCAAGGCCTCGTGCAGCGACTCCAGCCGCTTCTCTGCGTCCGCGATCTCTGCAGCACAAAAACATACAAACGTAAACAAACAAACAAACAAACATTCATTCCCCCCCCCAGGTGCCTTTTCCCATTCATCCTGGCATCTGACGCTCAACAAGGACCTACTTCCTGTCTCGATGAAGCGCGGGTAGGCGTCGTAGGTGATGAGGGGGATGGGCAGCTCCCGGAAGTAGAGCTTGAGGGCTCCGGCGATGATGTTGAGGTCCTCGTACGCGGTCGAGGAAATGTCCGCCTTCTCGCCGTCTGCGGAGCAACAGAAAAAAAACGGAGCGCGATGAGCCGGTCGCCGGATGAAAGATATCGGCTTTCGGGGAGAAGCGGGGGGGGGGGCACTCGCCTCGGTCGAAGGCCAGCTTGACGTCTTCGATCAGCTCGCTGAAGCCGGAGATCCGGTACAAACCCTCCGACTGGAGACCTGCGGCACACGGCGAGAGCTCAGGGGGACGCCGTTGTTTCGCTTGATGACTCGACTATTCTGCAGACGACGGAGGTCAAAGAGTTCCTCTGTGGAACCGAACCGCCTAAAGCGAATGAAACGGAAGGAGCCGAAGAGGAGGAGGAGGAGGAGGAGGACTGAAGATTGACGAGGGGCTGAAACGGAGACGGCGGGCGCGAGGGGTAAATCGCTCTCCTGCGCCTGTCAGGTTCAATCACGTCAACTCGGGTGTCCTTATTGATTGCACGCGTTTAATTTAGGTCTGGAGTCGTGGTCAATAAAACCTGGCGTGTCTGGCGGCTCCTCTGTGAATACACACACACACACACACACACACACACACACACACACACACACACACACACACACACACACACACACACACACACACACACACACACACACACACCTCTCCCTCTCACCTCGGGCCTCGATCTCCTGTATGCACATGTCCACCACCATGGGCCTCTTGGTGTTGTGGGCCTTCACCAGCGTGGTCAGGTCGCAGCTGTACACCTTCTTGACGTGCCGCAGGTCCGGCTGGCAGTCATTGGGCACCACTTTGGAGCACTGCTTGTGGACGTTGAGGCCGCAATCTGCCCGGAGACGGAGAAGAACGAGGGGGGGGGGGGGGGGGGGCATAAGAACTCACTAAACACAGACTTGCACTTTAGTAGCACTTAAATAGCTCTTATTATGGTACTTTTGTAGTTGGACTATGTTGAGGAAATGTTACTTTCTGTATTCTTGTTGTTCTTAGTTTGTACTCTAGGTTGAAATGCACTTATTGTAAGTCGCTTTGGATAAAAGCGTCTGCTAAATGACATGTCATGTAATGTAAAAGAACTGGAAAGTTGCATTCGAGCGTCGGCGTCGCAGAGGGTCGTCGCGCGTTTGTTCTTCGGTGCTAAATTAATCTTTTAACATTTAAATGCCAACGATACGCAGCAGAGATGAGTCAACAGTGACTAAGAGAGAGAGGAGGCAACACGTCGACGACAGTGGAGGAGGCGTTATACACTGTGTGTGTGTGTGTGTGTGTGTGTGTGTGTGTTACCTGCACACTTCACTCCCTGGGCGATGAGACCCCACATGAAGTTGGCGCAGTACTCGCACCAGTGGGGGCCTCTGAACGTATGAACCTGGAGACGGAGACGGAGATAGAGCTCAAGTGAACATGGATCTCTCCAGGTTTTATAATGAGAACATGGTGAGAAAACATATGAATGCGACCCAGATTGGATCAAGCAGCACCTGAACACCAGCAATAATCTTATAATATAATATTGTGGAACAATGGAGACCCAGTAGGAGCTGAAAGAAAGACAATACAGTGGAAGTCTGTTTTTTATCCTCTATATAATGAAATGGTAATAACCTCCATCACATCACAGAGCTGCTGTGTGTGTGTGTGCGTGTGTGTGTGTGTGTGTGTGTGTGAACATCAGCCATATTTCCCTTGAGCTCAGGACATTGGGCCTCTGACCTTTGTGCTCCTGGTAAAGCGGACATGTGGGAATCTAACGCGCTACACAAGAGCGTCAAACCTGAACTGTAAATGCATAAATGTGTGTGTGTGTGTGTGCGTGTATATGTGTGTGTGTGTCCTAATGCGTTCTTTGCTCCCTGGAGGTGAATTTGAATAAGACCCCACGAGCTGAATCAGCAATTCTCGCAGTATTTCTCACACACACACACACACACACACACACACACACACACACACACACACACACACACACACACACACACACACACACACACACACACACACACACACACACACACACACACACACACAAACTAGAGGAGAGGCTCACCTTGAAGTTGTGGACCTTCTCGTACTTGGGTGCCAGGTCGCTCTCCCTCAGGGTGGCCCTCCGCACCAGTGACGTGAGCTGCGAGAGGGCGAAAGATCTGATTGGTTGCCAGAAGGTGGAGGCGGGAGAGGCGGGTTTGGAGGGGGCCGGCGCCGCCCGGTTGAAGCGAGCCCCTGAGCCCGTGGCGCCGGGGTCCGGCAGGGAGGGAATCGAACCGCCGCCGGCGTTCAAACCGAGAGCGGCGGTGAACAGAGAGCCCTTCTGACCCCCCGCCTGCTTCTCGGCCCGCCGGCGCGACTGCTTCTTGGCTCTTTTAACGACGCACGACTCTCTGCTCGGCATTGTGGGAGTTTGGTATCAAATTCACTCAGACTGGGAGGTTTAAAATCAAAACACCGGCTCTGAGACTCAAATCAAACTCCAAATACCAGGGAAATATGACTTCTCCCAACGGGAGCAACCACGAAAAACTATTTAAAATGAGAATTAATCGACCAAGAAAAAGAAAAAAAAATCGTAAATTACACAGCTGGATTCTCAAATCATTTAAAAAGCTCCGTCCGACAACAACATCCCAAACTGAGGAGTCGACACAGGGCCAATCCAGCCGTACAAAGATCAGCCAATCAGGTTAGCTCTGCGTCCGGATGCATGGTGCCGTTCCACATCATAACAAAAAAGAACAAGAACAAAAAAAAGGTTCAAATATCGTGAAAGAAAGTTTTCTGAATGCGGTTCAATAAATCTGTAAAGAAACACGCCTCCAAAATCCTTCAAACGGGAATGATGCTGCCCGAATGAGCGTTCCCGTCTCTCAGTCTTGTGGAGGTGAGCGCTCCAGCCCACATGGCTCAGTGTGTGTGAGTGTGTGTGTGTGTGGAGGGAAAAAGGATTAACACACACACACACACTCTCTCAGCAGGCAGCATGAGTGGAGGAGGGAGGTGTTGGAGGCGGAGCGAGAAAGAAAGAGGAGGAGGAGGAGGGGGAGGGCCGAGCTACGGGGGAATTTAACAGGTCGCCTTGAGAGGAGAACGAGCCAATCACAGCGCAGAGATGGTTGTTGTTGTTTGTCACCAATTTCTGCCACCGAATGGTCCCACGGAGAGAAAGAATGAGCTCATTGCTTTATCCACTCGTTCATGCTTTTGGGGATTTTATTGCCTTTTTATTTTCCAAGATCTACAAGCGTTTAGATATTGTACAAGACAATAATAATCTTATTTTGTATTTTTTTTTTACACAAAATTCCATTATCACATATTCAAGTCCCTAATCCTCAGCGCTCATAGATATTTAATGAGGGGATGACGGGTAGGAGGCTGGATATCAAAGAACCGCCCCCAATTAAAGACAGAAAGACCCTCCCACACACATAAAATAAAAACGGAGAAAGGAAAATAAAAAGAAGGTGAGTTCTGCTGAGCTCAAATATTTATCCAGCGGTTGTGGTATTCGCCTTCTTCCTCCAAAACACCAATCCTGCCCTCATCGCCCCCACAGGGAACATCCAAACGCCATTTAACCCTCGCTAAAAGCTGATTGGCCGTGTGCAACGGGCGTTTCTCCTGCGTTTGTCTTCCCAACAGAGAGGGAATGTCACCGCCGCGCTGCTTTGTCTGCAAATCCAACCAATTACCAAAAACACACACACAGAACCACACACACACACACACACACACACACACACACACACACACACACACACACACACACACACACACACACACACAGACCATGATATACGAGGTGCCAGGGAGGTGGTCATGCTCTGCAGGTCACACGAGGCCTCCGGAGGCTCAGTCCTGGTGTGGCAGACAAACGTGCGTACACAACGTTGTTGAGGCACAAACAGAACTGAAATCTAGATTAAAATGTCTATAAAAAAAAGCCCAATCTGTTAGAAAGACAATAAATGAATAAAGTTTCCCCGCCGGTCCTCCGGGTTCAAAAACAAATCAGAGAAAACAATTATCTCACAGCTGAATGGAAACTAATGAGCCGCCGACGCCGACCTCGATGGCTAAATACTGAGGAGGCGAACTGCTGTTATGTAATTTTACTGCAGAGCCGCTGGCTGGAGGCCATCGCTCCTCTGCATGCATCCATCCTCCTCTTCCTCCTCTTCCTCCTCTTCCTCCTCTTCCATGCCCCTCGACTCTCCTCCTTCCATCTCAGAGCCGAGATATTTGACTTTAACGTTTATCTACTGTTGTTTTAAACTTTCTACCAGATTTCTGGATGCGTTGCGGTGGTTTATATGCGTATTATATTCATGTTTACAGCTCGAGGGGACTTTAAGAGGTGGATCGTTCCAGGTTATTTTCAATTCTTTCCACAGCGTAACTACCGAGAAATTCAGAACATTTCCAATTGATGTCTTTTGGCTTCAAAGAAGCATCTCTTCCTCTCTCACTGCATCAATCTATCCAGAAGACGTAATAAAACATCGATGTTCCTACGCACTACGCCAACGTCTCTGATCTCAGTCGTACGATATAAACGATGACTCAGCATTTCGTAGTCTTCTAAATCGTGACAAAACACGCCGTGAAAGAGATTTTATGAAGGATTAAATTATTCGCAGAGGGATGACTCGTACGGCCTCGTCTCAGACTGGAGTTTTACTTCAGGTCACTTGGCCAAAAACATCTGGAACGTGGAGGATGCTCGGCTAGGGTGATCGTCACCGTCCTCACCCGCTCCTCGGCGCTGTGCTCGTCTTTGGCGGGAGCCGGCCCGTCGGGCTCCTCCGTAGGGCTGAGCGGCAGGTGTCTCTTCAGGGTGGGCTCCTGGTTCAGGGTGGTGTAGCCCACGTGCTCGTAGATGGGGTTTATGGTCATCTTGGCGATGTACTCCGCCGCCTGCCGGGGAGGGAAGGTTACAGCCCCGATTAATACGTTTGTGTTTTGGTCTGAGAGGACGCATGGAGACTATATCTGGATTAAAACACAGATTTGCACTTCAGTAGCACTTGAATGGCTCTTATTGTGGTACTTTTGTAGTTTGACTATGTTGAGGAAATGTTACTTTCTGTATTCTTGTTGTTCTTAGTTTGTACTCTAGGTTGAAATTCACTTATTGTAAGTCGCTTTGGATAAAAGCGTCTGCTAAATGACATGTAATGTAATGTAAAGAGACTTTTCCCAAATTTGAGTTTGGGAAAAGTCAAATTTCCATGACTTTTCCCAAACTTTTATGATTTAAGTTTTTTCCATGACTTTTCCAGGCCTGGAAATGACCATTTTAAAATTCCATGACTTTTCCAGGTTTTCCATGACCGTACGAACCCTGACACACGCACACACACACACCTTGGTCTCGATGTAGAGCGTGATGAGGCCGTCCGTGACCAGGTCGTGGATCGACTCGAACCGCTTCTCTCCGACAAAGTGCTTCCCGTCGTGGTAGAGACGGAAGTTTCTCGTCTGGTTCCCAAACCTGGACGGAATGAAGGCGGACATTTTAACTTTGGGCATCTGACTAAGAGCATTGATGCCTGAAAGCTTCAAAGATAAGCGCCTAACTACTCATGTTTCCCCCTTTATGCACACACATGCTGCATCTTTACTCAGATAATACAGAGTTAAAAAAAAAAAATGGCACACGCTGCGCGACAGGCAGACTGTGAACTGGGCCAGCACGCCGTCTGCTCCTCAGCGGCTCGCAGTGAAGCCGTGACATCATTAACCCAAAATCAAACCTTTCCATTCCTGCCGGCCCAGAGCGGCACGGCAGCGGAGGAGAGAAAGTGGTATTTATGGAAGGTAATTATAACCACTGGGGGAGAAGAGAGAGAGAGATAGAGAGATATATAGAGAGAGAGAGAGAGAGACGCGTGTGCAGGTGGAAGACTGACGTGCTATGAATAGAGCAAACTGACCCAAAACCAAATTGAAATGATGCCATGCACCCATTTAAAAAGTGAGACACCTTCTCTGAGAGGACGGGGGCTGCCGACGTGCCTTTACACTTTGACGGCGTTAAACCCGCCGCACACGGATTGCCTTTGGGGGGGGGCGTGATCCGGCTCGACTTTACCTGAGCGCCAGCGTGTACGTGCCCGGCTGCCTCTGACTCTCCCTGATGAGGTAGCTGCCTTCGGCCTGACTCAGCAACAGGTCGGCCTCCTCTCTGGAGATCATCCCGTGGTACCTGGACGTGAACAAGCAGCGAGATGTGAAGATGTCCTTGGGAACACCTGCCCGAGCGGAGATGGCGAGAAGGCCGACTCACTCTCTCCCGTAGTATTTGGGCCGGCTGTCCCCCTGCAGGGGAAGAAGAAACACGTCAGACAGGTCCGGTGAGATCGCAGAGAGGAGGGATGAAACATGGCGGCGTTACAATGTCATATTGCTCTGGAGGACGGCACTTCATTCCTCACAACAACAACAATAGAATGTGTGACATACCACCACACACACACACACACACACACACACACACACACACACACACACACACACACACAGTGCTCTTGGCGGGTGTGTGGGCGAGGAGAATATTGCACGAGTCGGATAAAAAGCAGAACATTGTGTCGCTCTCAAGCTGCTGTGGAGCCAATAAGTCAACAATGAGCCAACAAGCGGCGCTGAATGTGAATTTGGATATTGTGTGTGTGTGTGTGTAAAAGAGACACACATTAAACAGTACCAGATTAAAATAAGAGCTTATTGGTGCATCATTAAATCACATATGGCTCAACTCCTAGAAGACAACACAGAGCTGCCGGTGACAAGGGGGGGGGGGGGTTAAGTGGGTCAGCACCGACTACCTGACCATCAGTCAACAGCTGTTCATTTAGCATCCACACACACACACACACACAGTGCAGATTAACAGCGGATGCACAATCCACCAGTCTTTAATCCCCTTTTGATTGCCCCAGACCGTGCTGTCCCCCCACAGACACACATCTGGTGGCACCCCCCCCCCCACCCCCCACCCCCCCGACCCGAGGGCAGAGGTGCTGGTGCGTGGCATTAGGCGGGTGCCCTCGGATAGGACCGAGCTACACCTCGACCTACTTCCCTGGGTGCTTGTTGAAGGTCTCCCAGATGTCACATAGATAATTAAATTGTGCCAAAATATCACAAATAGTGATCAGAAACAGAGGAACAACGGGAGTGAAGAGCCGCTGTGACGTTTGCTACAGAGGATAGTTTTATAAGATCCGACTGGGTCTGAATGTGTTGTTGGTTTTCGATGAATAACACTGAAGGCGCTTTTCACCAAAACTAATTAAAAAAAAATCCTGCTTAACAGATGCTTTGCCTGAGGACAATGGATCGGTGAGCCACGGCAAGAACAATCAGCTCGGCCACGAGCCGAGTCAGCGGATAGTAGTCCCTGAGGAGACACCACACACACACACACACACACACACACACACACACACACACACACACACACACACACACACACACACACACACACACACACACACACACACACACACACACACACACACACACACACACACACACACACACACACACACACACACACACACACACACACACACACACACACACACACACACACACACCTTGCTTGAGGCTTAAACCACAGCATTACAGTTTCAGTTGTTAATTGAAAGCGATGTTGGAGAGCAAACAACACGTATACGTGCAGATACAAGCTAATGGCATTGCAAACCGAGCACCTTAGGGTGCGCAGGGAGGCACCCAGTAGTCAACTCTACCACTTTTTTTTTCAGGATGAGGAAGCGTGTTCTTACCTCACAGGTGCAGGTGAGTCTGCGTGGGTGCGGCGCCTCCTGCTGGAGCTGGTACACTGGGGCAGGAGACGCAGTAAATCAGCAGCAGCAAGATAACTATAAGGATCCTGAAGTTTAAATATGATTGGTAATAACACATTATATGTTGCATCCATACTTACAGTAAGACTTCCACACCGGTGGCCTGTATTCATCGTGATCTGAGGACAGAAACAGCACATCTTGACTCCCTCCTCAGTGATTGTGTAAATAATTATTGTTTTTATGTCTGTTAAATTCTTATTTGATTTGATGTTTTAATGATTTTATGAAGAGGCCAGTATTTTATCATAAACTGTATGTTTTACTGTATGCTTTTTCTACTATGTTACTGTGTTAAACTCTTACTCCTCTAGTGAAGGCTTTAACATCTGGCCGCAGGGACCAAAGCTGAAATTTAGCCTTAGCTAATGCTAACACATTTACCCTCTGGGTTGATTAATGTGTACGGTCCCTGTACAAATAAATAAATAAATAAAATCTTAAATCTGTTTAGCCGCAGCGCCCCCAGGTGGACAGAACATGACACTGTTATCATGTCTCGATTATGATCAAAAAGAAACAACCAGAGAAGATCAGGACTCTCATTTAATTAATCCTATCTATTTGCAGGAGGAGCTCAGTGTATAAGCATACAACACTCACACATACTCAAGCGTTGGTTTAACAGAATAAGAGCTCACGCATTTTTAAGCTTAAGATTTAGCAGATTTATAAACTTTATTTAAAAAAATGTTGGCCTTTTACCGTCTTCACTTAATTTGTGAGAAATTACCTTGGGGTAAATCCAGCAACTGAAATCCTCCCCGAACATAAAACTGTGACTAAGTGACTTAATAAATCTCCTCCGTGAAGCATAAAAAGCTGTGAAAGATTAATTTATATTGCTGTGCAGAAAGCGGTGGCTGGTAACGGCGATGTTTATCTTTCTTATTGTCAGGCGAGAAAGATTGTGGCAGGCGAATGAATTGCCAAAGTGTCCTCGCCGCTTGTTCAGCTGCTGCAGAACCGTAAATAACAGCAGACATTGATATTAACACTCCTTGCTGAGCTCTGCAGACATCACATTATGAAGCACATCCTGACAAATAAAAGCATTGTTGTATAAGCGCGACACATGGGTTACTGCACTGTTGCATGTTTTTTTTTTAAATTGTAAAGATGTGTTTATTTCTTTAAAAATAATGCTTCTTTTCAAGTGCAGGCCCCCTCTTCCATCTTCTCCGCAGCCGACAGCCTGCTTCCTGTCTCCGTGCAGTCTGTGTTATCTATTCAACACTCGTCGTCCCGGTATCCTGTCTTCAAAATAACTCTGAAATACTCCTTCTCAAGGCAACATCACCTCTCAGTGTCTGCAACACTGGATGGAAATAAAGTGCTGCAAGGACAATATACTGCATTGGAGATTTAGTGGAGTATAGATTTTTACATTTAGAAGAAAAATATGTTGTTTTTCCAACAGCTGCAATGATTTTTCAACTTGAAAGCTTACCAAAAAAAGCATAAATGCAAAGCCATACTTTAGTACCACTTAAAAGGGGAAAATACAAATTATACACAACTTTGAACACTTAGTAAACAGCTTGCTGGTTAAAGGAATAATCATTATTTCACTGCTAGTCCTGTTAGTTTATATTGTTATGCGTTATGCAGTGCAATCAACACTTTAATGGTGTGGGAGGACATGGTAAATGTTTTAACTACTTCATTCACTATGCACTATGAGTCTCTAAGATGACCTAATGGTTTGTATGTGAAGTTTAAGAAAGCAAAGTGACAATAAAATGTAGTATTTATGTTTTGAATTGCCTCAGAAATGACTTGAGAAGTATTTAGTTCAACAACATTGAAGTACAAATACAGTGACGTCACCGATATGCAGAAAAAGGCCAAATATGTGAAGAGTTCTGCTTACCGAAGACATTAAGGGCCATCTTGCTTCTGTGATTTGATTATTATGAGGATCAATAAACCAGCGGTTCCTTCAATTTCCAGCCGAACGGACGCACTTAGTTTAAATTCTGCAAAAGAAAATATATTTTCGAGGTGAACGTAGTGTGGTGAACTTAGTCTGAATGAAGTAAAACCAAAAAACAGCTGAGTAACGATTCACAATAAAATGATAAAAACGGAACTAACGGACGTCTTTTGAAGCTGAACCGGAAATGCGAAAACGTGCGTTGGAATACAACGAAAGTTGCATCGACGACGGTTCGTAAACTACGTGAATAAAAACGCGGGGTTATTCACCAAGAGTTAGCTAATAATACGGCGTACTCACAATCAAATCCATTCTGCATTGTGGTCGCCATCTTGCTTTGTCACGTGATCAGTCTCTCTTTCTCCCAGGAGTAACTATGGCAACGGGCTTTTTCTGAAAAAGATGTCTTCCCTAAAGTGACTTTAACTAAGTTTTTTTATTAGTATTAATTATATATAAATAGATGATATAATGTATTTGGTGTTACATTATTCTCGTAATGAGTAACATTTATTTGTTTGTAGATATGAACCTACATAATAGGGCGGTAGTTGTCGAGGCCGGTTAGCTCAGCTGGTTAGAGCGTGGTGCTAATAACGCCAAGGTCGCGGGTTCGATCCCCGTACTGGCCACATAGTTTTTTTTATAGTTTTACACAAGATTACAGATGGTCTATAGGCCAGATAAAAGACTAATACAAATAAGGAATACCATAGTCTATTATATGTTCTTTATTAGAAAACATCGCTTTCATTATAAGGTTAAGTAATTTGACACGAAAAGCTGTATACATTTCGTATTAACTATATTGTCTCATTATAGGCAAACCTGTAATTACTGAACGTTGTGGGTGACCTTATTTTTTTGTTTTAATCATTCAGCCAATTTCTAGAATGTAAAACAATAAAAGAACAGATGTAAAATCTTAAGAATCCTACATCTTAAAAATATAACAATACAATTCTTAACCTTTCCAATACAATATGGTGCAACATCCCCCCCCAAAAACCTCTAACCTTTATAAGTTTAATTCTCCATTGAGGCACATACCCAAACATTTCACCTCCCCACTGCCATTCCCCCAAACTACCACGCGGTGTCGCTGTTCAGCTGCTCTGGTTGCACGTTCTCCCTTCCTGCCCTCGCGCTGGTGCCTGGAGGCGGCGTGTAGCTCTTTTATTGTTCCCGTGGAAAGCTCAATGCGCCGGGTCTCCCCTACATTTGTTCCCAATGGCTACCGTGGCGCGACCAAGTCCCGCCTGAGAGGGAGCGGTTCGGCTGTCGAGGAACTGGGATTTACCGAGCAGCGACTTCCAGGGATTTAACGTCCGCGTTGGAGACGCCGAGCTCCTTCCGTGGCTCCTGAAGGAAAGAAGAGGGGTAAGGAAGTCATGCTACCCGAGAAGGAAAGGAAGCGAGGTTACACGTCGCCGCTTCTTGTGATCCTGCTGTGGAGCACTCTCGTGTTTTTGTTACATTTCGCCACATTTGTTGCAAAAAAATACTTTTCTTCCTGTTTTGGGCTTCTCGAGGCAACAGCGCGTGATGTTTGACGAGCCGAGACGAGCTCAGTTTTAAGCTCGCTTCCATTGCTGCCTAATCTGAGTTTTTAGGAGGTCCAGCAGCTTCTTCTGCTGTAAGCTTAATTATAGACACGGAGCTGCACTCCATGTGTCCTGATGGTTAATACTATACTGCGATTTAAAAAAAAATGTAATTGTCTTTTTATAACATACTTTTGGGTGCTTTTTTTTCTCCAAATATTGTGGATTTCTTCTTCTTGTTTCCTCCCCGCTGTCCTTCCCGTTCACCACACCTCACAATAGGCTTGTCCTTGTCATCACATGCATAATAATAATATCGAGCACGCGCAGCTCGAGCCCGTCTCTCCAGTGGGACCAGGTTGCTGTTGGCCTACTGACTTCTTTCTTCTGGCCTCAGGGATTACTCCTGCTAACCTACATCCTGGAGATCTTACTCTGTGCCAACTGCACTGTCACGCGTGAGCCTTTTACTTATTTATTTATATATAAGTGGAGGGTGTTTTTTAAATTGACAAAGCTTCTGCAGAATCCTTCTGGAGAATGTGTACATATGCAGTGACTCTTCCTCCCCCCATTCGGAGGGAGGTCAGCGGCAGGGTCAGCGGGGAGGCGGCACCCACAGGACCTGCTTTGTCCTAATGGCTGCTGGGCCTAATCACTACTCTTCTTCTTTTTAACAATCCATATTGCACCCGTAACACCGAGAGAATTGGTGTTACACCCCCCTTCCTCAGTCACAATGAAGCTCCCCAGGGTGTCACCTTGGCGTGCGGCCTTATTGATCCGTGGAGGAGCAGCTCACCTGTGGTGCTCCAGGGTGTCATTCGATTCCTGTTCAATCTGACTCAGCCAGCAGCTGTTTATTGAATGGGATCCTCCCTGTTGTAAAGGTGCATTACAACCGGGTGATGGTACTCACAGTGTTGTTTTCTCTCCTCACATTGAGACTAACATCTCGACCTCGGGCACTCAAATATTTTCAGTCTGCGCTAAATATACGAAATGCAAGGTCGACCGCGTCGCTCGGAGAATGCAGGGTCACGTTGAAGTGATATCAGATGGTCCAGTAGTCTGTGGGATGTGGTTATTTTTGACTGTATGGTCATCTTTGCATTGCATCTCATTCACGTTGCTTCTCAACATCCACTCGATGTGTAGGACCGTGTGTCACAGCTGGCACGTGTTTACCTCTCATGCACACCCTCCAATGGGGCTGTTCGCAACCCGATGATGTCATGCTGCATTACGCCCGCTTCATTTATGAAAAGCCAAATTGTCGAGTTAAAAGCAGATTGGCGTGTCGATGCCTGTGAGAGATAAAGCCTTCTCTGTGTTTGCGCACACACACACACACACACACACACACACACACAAACGCACACGCACAAGCATCCGATTCCCAGAGCCTGGCTTCCCTCTCTCAAGCGCTTGGGAAACGTCGAGCCAACGCCAGTTCAAAGGCTGTCGAGAGGCCTCCAGTCCCCCCCGAGTCTTTAAAGCCCGGCTGCTGGAAGCTCCCACAGTGGCTTCCTTTGTGCGGCCCGGCCCGCTCTGTATTCCATCCCAACTAGAGGCCCGCGCTATAATCCCCCGACCCCGACCGAGGAGACGCCGAAAACGCCGACGCGTCGCCGCCGTCCGTCGGCGAATCGGCACCTGCTGGCGGGAGAGCGGGATGAGGTCAGAGCGCCGGCGTCCGGGCAGCGCACCACAACAAGAGGTTGTTTTTGTTCCTTTCCCCACAGGTGTAATGAGTAACTTGAACACCGGGTCACCGCCTTGGCCAGTTTCCAGTTTCGGCTTTAGACGGCGAGGTGGAGAGAGGCGCTCGCTTGTGTTCCACAGGTGGAGGGATTAGTAAACCAGGGAGGGGGGGGGGGCTCTGGCTCTGGCTCTGGCTCTGGCTCTGGCTCTGGCTCTGGCTCTGGCTCTGGCTCTGGCTCTGGCTCTGCTGTCGGGCTGCAACTCCCAACTCCCAATCACTGAACTGGTTATTTTCTTAATTAAGCGGTTATTCATCGAGTTGCCTGGCAGGTCCCTAATGACGTATCGATTTACCGAGGACAAATGTCCCCTCGGAGAAAGCAAATTGAAAGGCATCCGGGAGCGCACTCACGTAGAAGCCATAGTGTGTGTGTCGCCCCCCCCCCCCGACGGTCTCCTCGAACATTCCTCAGCTGTGATGTCACCAACCGTCTGAGAGCATATCTGTTGTCTGAGGTTGAGGTCGATCAAGTGTGGGATGGAGGCGGGGGGCTGTGTGTGTGTGTGTGTGTTCTCATCTGCCCTCCCTGTGAAGCTTTGCTTCGTGTCTGAACGTGTCTCACACAGCGCCCTGTGTCTGGGCGAGGTGTGTGTGACACACGGCCGTCTGCGCCTCCTCCGGTCCATCTTCAGGCATCCTCGAGGAGAAATCCCCACTGACTCCAAGTCTGGTGCTTCTACATTGTGCGAGGCCCGTTTAATGTGGACTGAACCGGGGCATGGTTTTCACTGATGAAGCACGTTTTCTACAATGTCCATGGAGCATCACGTCTGTTTTCATCTGGAAAATAACCTTTAAAAAAAGGCATAAAACAAGAATACTTGACCCAGGATGTGATGCTGTCTGGGATGAGGGCCTATGTGGAAGCTCGGATGTCAGATTGTGTATTTTAGGAGCCCCGAAATACCTTAGAATTCACCGAGTGGGCGGACTGTCTGCTTCCGAGGCACAATCTGTCCACCCCGAATGTTGAGTAACGCTACTTTCCCCTTCCTCAGACGTGAACGGAGGCGCCTGCAGCCCCAGAGCCCCTCGCCGTGGCCGCCATGGTGGAACCGGCCGACAAGCCGACCGCAGCCGGACAGAGGCTGGGCGCCCCGGATAGCTTCGGGGTGTCCACTCTGGAGCCGGGCCTGCGTCCCCCCGCCCAGCTGCCGGCCGGCCGACTCGTCTCCATCCGGGTCCAGATGCTCGACGACACGCAGGAGGTCTTCCAGATATCGGTGAGTCACGCCGGTCCTCTCTCTGGTCCCCGTTACTCGCATCCTTTGGAGGCGATGGGAGCCGCGTTCAGTCCCCCTGATCTGAAGGAGTGTTTTCACGTGTTTCCAATCTCTTGAGTGTGTGTGTGTGTGTGTGTGTGTGCACGCTTGCATTTGAGTCCCCAGGCATGCGATTGTGTTTGGCAGCTCCCGGCTCCCTAATGCTGTTTAGAGAACGGGGAAAGGGGGTCCTCTGAGAGGCTGCTCAGCTCAGGCTTTGATGACATCGGTGCTGCGCCGCTTTCAGTGTGTGTGTGTGTGTGTGTGTGTGTGTGTGTGTGTGTGTGTGTGTGTGTGTGTGTGTGTGTGTGTGTGTGTGTGTGTGTGTGTGTGTGTGTGTGTGTGTGTGTGTGTGTGTGTGTGTGTGTGTGTGTGTGTGTGTGTGTGTGTGTGTGTGTGTGTGTGTGTGTGTGTGTGTGTGTGTGTGTGTGTGTGTGTGTGTGTGTGTGTGTGTGTGTGTGTGTGTGTGTGTGTGATGGTAATTAAGAATGAGTGAGTCTCCATCTCAGCCGGTTTGTAGAGCATCCAGAGAGAGGGGGAGCCGTAATTGGCTCTTGTGGAAATGCCAAAAATGCATGTGGTTGTCAGGGCCTGGAGATGTGTCTGTGGCCAGTGTGACAGAGGGCTGGTGTGTGTGTGTGTGTGTGTGTTGTTGTTTTGGATTTTTCAAAATCCTACATTGTTCTCTTCTCAAATTGATGTAAGAGCACCGAGCTGAAACAACATTGTTTGGATGCTGCTATACTGGGCTGGGAATAATAATGAGGGGGGGGGGTGTAAGGATACAGGGTTGATAGGAAGAACGCTGGAGTTTTTGGAGAAGAGCATAGGAAGTGAACCAACCAAATGCATGACTCGTGATGCTCTTCGGCGCTCCGACTCGGTGAGGTACGGGCGCCATCGTCTTCCCCAGCCCGCCTCTCTCTCTCCTCTGTGTATTTGTGCAGCAGGTGAGGTCCAACCTGCGAATCGAGAGATAAGCCGGCGCTGACTCCTCCCTCCTCAGCGGCGCTTTGCGTTACACCGGGAGGAACGGTTCTGAGCTTTTAATCTCCTTTATTACATTTTTAATGGCTTTTAAATGACCTCGACAACAAAGGGAAGATGCACGTATTGATTTTAGGGTTTAAGAGAAAAGCCTGAGGTGATTTACCCTCACAAGAACCGCGTCCTCATCTTCATCACCCGCTCAGAGCAGCCAGTGATTGAGGGAAGTTCCCAAAGGAAACCATTTTGGTTGGTGTGGTGCAGAAGATAAATAAATAAAAGATAAGACGGGAACACGTGACTTCACTTTACTGTAACTCGCACCAAAGGGAATGAGAGGATTTGAGATTCCTTTTCGGGAAAGTAGCAGGATTGTATGACCTGCAGGGAAACATCTTATATATACACATTTAAAGCTGTACTGCTTTAGGAATGAATGGCCTCTGGGTTTGGGGTCCTTTATCAATCAGTGTGTGTTTGTGTGAGTGAGTGAGTGTGTGTGTGTGTGTGTGTGTGTGTGTGGTTCACATTCTCCATGTCCAGCATGCTTACGTGACCTTAATCCCCCGAGGAGCGTCCACCATCGCCACACATGAAGACGTGACTTTCTCAGGGCCCGTCGGCAGCTTCAACACCCAGCTGGCCGAGGCTAGTGTGTGTATTTGTGTGCATTTGGGGTGTGTGTCTGAGATGGGGGGGGAAAGATGCAGGACTGCTGGGGGGGGGGGGGGGGGTCGCTTCATCGGCGACGGCGATTAATGGACTATCGGTCCCCCGAGGCCTCGGATAAACGAGCCCGGCCACATTATGCACACACACACACACACAGACACACACACACACACACACACACACACAGTTGACATTTCGAGCGGATGGGCCTTTGTGCTGTCGCCTGCGTCGGTGAATGGCATGATGTGGAAGTGTATGCAGAGGAATGAGACGGCGAGGCAGGCGCTCCTTTAAAAAAAAAAAGAAAGGGTGATTGTTATTCCTTCTTTTTAATGTTGGTTTCTCTTGATCAGGCTGTGTGTATGTGTGTGTGTGTGTGTGTGTGTGTGTGTTACTTCCTCACTGTCGTGCTGCCACACTCGAGGTCTCGGTTTATTCGAGCAGAGGAAATTAGTTTTATTATGTTTAAGCTTCGGTTGGAGGAACAAACTAGTTTCTCTTTTTGTGTGTGTGTGTATGTGTGTGTGTGTGTCCACTGCAGTATTCTGCCCTTGAACCTCCGCTCAGATCCAGTTTTTGTCACTTATTTGTCATTTCATTTCCCCCTGAGAGGAGACGAGAGCAAAGTGATGAGTGAAACTGGTGATTTGTGTTTCTCTCTCGGACTCGTTGGCAGGAGGCCTGGTGGTTGAGCCTAAGTGGTTTGGGCTGTGTGTGTGTGTGTGTGTGTGTGTGTGTGTGTGTGTGTTTAGGGACAGTAAAGTGTAGTTATTCCAGGGTGAGGCTCAAACACCGGCCCTGAGAGTTTACGACCCAACGTCTCTCGGCTTATTTTTCTTTCCCTCTCTCACTCTCCACCCCCCCATCCATCGCCAAACCTTTTGCTCCTTATCCTCCAAATAGTTCCTCTCTCTCTCTCTGCAGAAGCAACAGTAGCTTTGGCAGCCTCCACCCCCCCCCTCCCCCCCTCAATCCAGCACCACATTAAACCGTGTATTGCTGGTGTTTATATGGGCTCACGAGGGCCACATTAAACCGCGTTACATAGATATGTGAGTTTATAGCTGTGTGTGTGTGTGTGTGTGTGTGTGTGTGTGTGTGTGTGTGCTCATGCTGCGTCTCTAGGCGAGTTCATTCCAGTCTGATTTTGAATAAATAAGTGATCTGAGACGTGCCGTTGAGATATGAATGCCTCGTTGATGGGAGCAAACACGGCAGAATAATCTGCTGTTTGTGATCATTCATTGGCGATGCCTCCTCCTCCTCCTCCTCCTCCTCCTCCTCCTGCAGCGATGAGTCACAACAAAGACTATTTGTACATCATGAATTATCTGCCCCCTTTTTCTGGCCCGCGGTACCATTTCTAGGTCCAACGAAGCCCCGGGAATAATAATTGGTCTTTTATTTTGAAACTTCTGGTTCATGTTTTGGGGCATGCGTGGACGCAGCTGGCGATTGACGTTATGCCGCGTGTATGTCGGCATGGCGACGGTAACGGCTGATGGAGGCGGTGGAAAAACCAAATAAAAATATGTGTGCGACGGCCCGACCCCACGCTCCGAGAAACATCCGGATGCTCACAGGCGCTCGGTGCTGCGTTACGCAATAGTTGGCCCTCGCGGTCTCATTCCTGAGGGCCCAGAGCTCACAGAGGGACCTCAGACGGGGGGGGGGGGGGGGGGGGTAATGAAGGGGCCCCCGCTGAGGGGACGCCCCCTTGCATTACATTAAACTGTAAAAACTACAGACTAATTGGAGCGTTGCCTGGAGGCGGGGCTGTGATATGAGCGGTGGACAGGTCGATGCCGGCAGCGCTCTGACCTGTAAATCTGCACCCGACGACATATTGTATAAAAATCAGTGTCAGCCTTTTTCCTTAAATTGGGGTCACGGCTTTCCTATTCCATATTTACGGTTTGCGTTGCAGTTTGTATGTCGACATCGTGCACCGAGAGGACGGGAACTGGACTCTAGCGATGGGAACTTCTGGTTGAGGGAATAAATACACAAGTGAGCACGCTGGGAGTTTATAAAGCAGCTTAAAGCGCCCGCTTCTCTTTAAAGGAGGTTTCTCCCCCTTGAGTGTGTTCACCAAGGCTCATTAAACCTTCTCCGGCCTCCATCTCTGTCGCAAATCTGGACCCTGTAACGTCACCCCTCGGCCTTTGGTTGTTGTTGTTGTTTTTGCCGAGTGTGTGTGTGTGTGTGTTGCAGCACTGGCTTCTCCCTCAATAGGCGAAGTGTTCCTTCCCCGTCTCCGTTCTGGATGTTTTCCAGAAGCCTCGGTGGAATTCAATGGCGTCTCCCCCGCTGAGTCTCCAGCCGTTTGTTTCTCGGAGGAACGAGCAGAGGAATGTGGCGATGAGGAGTCGGGGAGGAAGAGGAGTCGAGTTCTTCACCTTAAAAAAAAAAAAAATGTCTTTCACCTCTAGAAACGCGCCTTCTCTTTTGTTTGAAGTGGAGATGCTGCGCAGATTGTAAAATGGGTGTTTATGGTAGTGTGTGTGTGTGTGTGTGTGTGTGTTTGATGTCGTTGAGAGATCCACTTTTAATTGCACTCAAGATATTCGTTCCTTCCTTGTAAATCATCCGGGCATCTCCTTAACCCCACACACACACACACACACACACCCACACACGTGTGTTTACAGCACGCGTATATTTAATTATTCAATTTATTTTCCACACCCTTTTTTTTGGCCCCGTAAAATATTCCATTACTGCAACACGTGCACAAACAAAACAAACGCAGGGCGAGCTTCAGCATCTGGGAACGCCTTTTCTCCGCATGGCTGAAGCTCTACACACACACACACACACACACACACACACACACACACACACACACACACACACACACACACACACACACACACACACACACACACACACACACACACACACACACACATCCCATGATGCTTTGCTTTGGGGACATTAACAGGAAAGATATGGATTCAATTATAATGCGGGCGATGGCTTCTGCCTATATTTTGGCGAATTGAACCATTAAATGCGTGCCGAGTGGTTATTATTAGCGGCTCTTACCTGCACAGACAACTTCCAGATGATTACTGTGAAAAAGTGATGATGATCCTCAGGCTCTGGAGTTATAAATAGGGCATTTGATCTATGGATGTATATTAGAGAAGAACATCAGAGATGACGATACCTCCAGACGGTGAAGGTCAGTGATTCCCTCTCCACGTGTTTATCAAGGCCGGCTTCCTTAACCAATAACACGCCAGATCTCTGTGTGCTCCGCCCTCTGAAATAATAAGAGCTCCCATTGTGTCGCCCGGCGTCTGGACGGAGCTCCAGACGCTGTTTAGGAAACAAAGCGGCGAGATTTGCAGACCTCATCACGGCGCCAGGCGTGAAACAGACGAACACATCGCCTCCGATGCGTTCCCATCTGCTGCTCGATTGAACTGTCACACACACACACACACAAACACACACCCCACACACAGAGGGTTTTCTTCATTGCAGCCCGTAGGCATTTCCACTTGCCCTCATGGGGGAAGATGGAAATGAGTTTGATTTCCCAATGCTGGCAGGTATTTTGCCAACATGCTGTTTATTCAACAGTCCAGGTGTGTGTGTGTGTGTGTGTGTGTGTGTGTGTATGTGTGTGTGTGAGAGAACCCAAAGGCCTCTCCCTTGTGTGGAGGAGTCGGCTCTGACGTCTTGCCAGCGGGTTAAGCTGTTTAACCTAATCTGAGCGAGAGGATGTGATTGGTGGACAGCCGAGGAGGGAGGAAGCCTCTCCCCGCCGTCCTGCTGTTCACCGGTGTGTTTCTTCTTCTTCTCCTTCTTTTTCTTCTCCTTCTTCTTCTCCTTCTTTTTTGTTGAACCCTTCTCTATCTTCGACCGATTCTAGACGATGCGACGGTGTCCTTCGCTCTTCCTCACAAAGATTCCTGCTGGAATTCAGAGCAAGACACTGTAGCTTGCCCCCCCTCCCCCCCCCTCCCCCCCTGTGGAGAGTTCTTATCATCAGTCTCAGCCATCTGGTTTCCATCCACGTCGACGTGAGCCGGAGTGCAGGGTGACGGAGAGGCGCCTCTTTCAAACGGTTCACCTCCAGTCGTAAACGTTTATTTCGTGCCTGTCTTATTGTGAAAATCCAAACAAATCGGCCCGGGGGAAGTAAAGATATTTTGATTTTTCATTTCCCGGAAAGCTCGATAAGAGGTTTCCTGCCACAACCCATCCGTCTGAACGCCCGGTGTGCTAACTCTCTCTCTGTTTTTGGGGCGCGAGCGATTTCATAGGTCAAACCCCTCGGCAGATGGTGAGGATATTTGTCTTGGCCGTGGCGTGCGGCGCAAGACGGGATCTGAAGAAAGAAAGAGGGGGGGGAGGAGGAAAAACACTGCAGCATAATAAACACAACAATGAAAAGGTGAAATCCGTGTTTTGAGGCTGCTGGTGTGACTGTTCTACTGACCGGCTGCTGGACACGGACGGAGAGGCCTCCCAGCATAATGGATGTGTTCTTGTTGGCCATTCATCGGCTCCCCCCCCCCCCCCCCATGATTTTGTCTCCTTGTTTTTCCACCCGTGTTTATTGTGAGTAACACAAAGCAGAAACGCGGTCCGCGTGGGTTCTACCGCCATGTCACCGGGCCAGCTGACTGCCGTGGGTCTTTTTATAGCCCCCCCCCTCCCTAACCCCGTAACATGCAGTTTGTTTCAGGGGCAGCGCTGTAATTTGAGTCTAGGAAAAGGGCCTGAGTCACTTTCTGGAATCTAAACAGAACGAGGAAGAAGCCGCCGCCGCAGAGCGAAGAGGAATCCCGTGTCCGGCCCCGTCAACACGGACGCGTTGCGCTTTTCTTTCTGCGACACTAACATGACTTTTTAACTTTTCCGACGTCCATTTCGTGTCGCTCTCGGAGGAGGTGTTTTAGCGTTCCCCCGGCGGTCGTCGTAGGCTCACTCGCAGGCTCCCGCTCGCCTTTTGAATCGTCTTTTTTTAAATTCAAGACGAGACCCGCGTTGGCGTGAGGCTCCAGGGACAGCTGTGTGAAACTGGACCCGGCCTTTAAGGACACGACCCGGGCCCTTCTGCTCAGGTGGCCTCTACAGTCCAGGGAGCAGCAGGAAGATCTGACACACGTCAGTCAACGAGTCTCTTTCTGCTGGATGGGATGAACCCACCAGGGACCGGATGAAGGGGCTGTGATCCCTTTGAAGCTCTTATGTTTAGACCACAAACCTCTCAAACTGTGAACCTGTAGGAGATGCTAACTCCCCGTAGTTGTCCCCCAGCGTGTGCAACACGAGCCCCTTCTTATTCTGCTTATGATGAAGAAGAGCTATACGCATCCCGTCTGACCTCGGCCCGGTGGGCGTGTCCAAGGTCACGAGAGCAGGATGAGAAGCGGCATCGGCTCGGTTTCTTTCCCTTTTTTATGCTTTTTTTTTTTTTTTACACACGTTTCTGAAAGGTTTACAGCCTGAACTAACAGAACCCAAACTACCCATCGCAGTCAGGAATACCGTTAGAATGGAAAAAGTACCGCTTCAGTTTTATGACTAAAGAAGGCTTCAACCTGTTAAACTAAGGCGACGCCTCTCAGCGAGCAGCTTTTAAACACCTGGACGTTATTTAGGACGAAGCGTTTTGTCGATAAAGAATTCACAAAGCGAAGAGGAGGAGGGTTCGCTGGAGTGAGAGGAAATTGCTTTCGCCCCTCAAAAACACGCTTGGAAATCTCCCCTCGGGATACTCCGGTTCCCGTCGTGTCACGTGACCTGCGCCAAACAATTTCCGCTTGTTGCCGTTGTCTGACGAGAAAGGATTCAAAAACACGAGGTTCTGTTCGCTCCTCTGTGTTCCTGCTCCCGTGTGGGAGTTTTGCTTCGAGTAAAAAAAGAAAAGCGAAATTGAAGTGTGCGAAAGTATGAATAAAAAAAAAAAAACAATGTCGAAAAATAAAGTTGATTTAATTTTCTACAGCAGAATAACTCGAATAATCACACGTGGGGATTGACTTGCTGTTTCTCGTGTGTGTGTGTTCTTACAGACGGGCTGACCACACACACACACACACACACACACACACGGTAGCCAGATGGTGACAGACTTGGCTAACGCCTCGGCCTTCACTGCTCTGATTCCTCTCCTCATTTTTCTTCTCTGATTCCTTCCTTTCCAGCAGATGCTCATGTTTTAAAAAACCCAAACATCTTAAATCCCTTGATCTGTCCTGCTATTTGTCTTCATAAGTCATCTTTAAGCAAATGGAAATAGAGACGGGACAACAGATGAAGAGTAAAAGTGTATCTACTATAATGACATCTTCCGTGATCCGTGAGTCTTGACTCTCTGTGTAATAGCACGCTGCAGCTCCTCAGGGTGGTGCCACTTAACTCCATCTGCCTCTGGGAACATCCCTCTGGGCTAATTTGGTGTTTAGTTCCACGTCTGGGTCTATTTTGGAAAATCCCGAATCCTTGAAGCGGCGTTTATCCGCAGCTCGTAACGCTCGTGTTGCTTAGCGAGTCCAGACAAAACAACGGCGTGCACGCGCCGACAAATGGATGCTTTATCTGCACACGCACACACACACACACACACACACACACACACACACACACACACACACACACACACACACACACACACACACACACACACACACACACACACACACACACACACACACACACACAAAGGAGCACGCTTTTCCTGTGGTATTATGGTTGTTTCCAACCACCCCCGACTGAGCACCAGCCTCCAGCTATTCATTAGGCACAGACCTGAAGCCTAGACCTCTGGTCGAGGTCAAAGGTCAGGCGCTCGTTAGGCGCGGTGATGCTCGTTGGTCTCCACCAGGGAGTTCCTCAGACTCCCGATCTCCTCCCCTGATGAGATGCTGTGTGACGGTCTGGCTTTCTTTCCTCTTCTCGCCTCTCTCGTCTTCCTCCTTTTGAATTACTAAACTAATCCTCCTTTCCCCACCTCTCTTGCAGCAACGTTCCACCGGTAAAGTGCTGTTTGACCTGGTGTGTGTCCACCTCAATCTGGCAGAGGGAGACTACTTTGGACTGGAGTACCAGGACCAGCGCAAGATGACGGTGAGACACACACACACACTCACACACAATGTACGCCGGGCGTGCTCTTTAGTTTATTTTGCATGAAAGCACATCACTTATTAATACAATGCAGTAGGTCTTAGCTTATTTTATTTACAGAATACAGACCTTGTGTCTGCATCTACGACCTCAAGGGAGGAGTTTTAATATTCTCCGTCTGGTTTGGTGTAATACAGACATGCAAATACAAGACGATCAAGTCGATAACCAAGCGTTTATTATCTTGCGAGTGCGACCTTTATGGACGTATAATAAGTAACCCACGGAGGAACATTCTCCTCTGCATATAAAACTCTGTTTACAAGCTGCATTTGGTCCATAGAGTATTTACTTTCTTTCTTCACATGTCAAAAACAAACACACGGTTCATTTTCATAGGGAAATAAAGACTTCTCCTTTCAGTGAAGTCACTCCGGACTAACCTTTGTCTGCTGGAGCTGCAAACATGTGACACGTATGACATATAAGCACTCATGACAAGTGTAATTTGGTTTAAAGTCCTGGAAATCCACTGGTCAAAACAGATAGATAGATAGATAGATAGATAGATAGATAGATACTTTATTAATCCACAAGGGGAAATGTGTTGTTACAGTAGCACCAATAAACTAAACATACAAGAATAAAATATACATACAAGAAACAGAAACAGTGACTCTGCACAAAGTGAAATATAAAATACAAATGATAAAAAAAAAG